>JBBDGP010000272.1:0-179994 GCA_037952835.1 Lithobates septentrionalis | reverse complement strand
TTTTTTTCTGATAGAAAAACCTGCCCTTCAGTTGACTAAACACGCCCCGCAAGTGTCCAGGAAGAATAGCAGAAAAATATGTCTTTTGCAACACTGCCCATCATTTAATCAGTGTTAATTTAGTCGACTAAAACATTTTAGTCGACTAAATGAATACTATTTTAGTCGACTAAACTACGACTAAAACTAAAACAATTGAGATGACTAAAATGAGACTAAAACTAAAATGCCATTTTACTCAAAAGACTATGACTAAAACTAAATTGCAATTGCTGAAATGTACTGGAGATTTAGTCGACTAAATACGACTAAAACTAAAACAATTGCAGAAGACTCAAATGGTACTAAAATTAACACTGCATTTAATAATCCGCCCCATCATGTACAAATTTGCCACTCACCGTCATGAACACACCTCGGCAGCGAGAGGCACAATCCGACACAAAAATTTCTTCCGTCGCTATTGTGTGCAGACGCCGTCTCGCCGTCACAGCAGCTGATCGTAAAATCGGCTGTTGTGCTGCGCATGTGCCGTTCGTCCCTGGCACTTCTCAATAGCAGGCACTATTTGATAGAACACCGGCACTGGGGAGCTACAGTTCCTTGAGGGAACCATGAATGCCAACATGTACTGTGACACACTGAAGCAGAGCAAGTTCCCCTCCCTTCGGAGACTGGGCCGTAGGGCAGTATTCCAACATGATAATGACGCAAAACACCTCCATGACGGCCACTACCTTGCTAAAGAAGCTGAGGGTAAAAGTGATGGACTGACCAAGCATGTCTCCAGACCTAAACCCTATTGAGCATCTGTGGGAGCTATCCTTTGTGTGTGAGTACAGCCCATGACCAATGACTCCTACTTCATTGGACACCTCGGTCTGAAATTTCAGTTGGACAAAGCTAACCAAAAGGTAGAAGATTCTGATATGGGTTCTTCTCAGATAATACATTGTGTTTTGGGAATCCTTTCTCATTTGACATGTAATACAGTGGAACCTCGGTTTGCGAGTAATGCGGTTAACGAGCGTTTCGCAAACCGAGCACTGTATTTCTAAAAAATCCTAACTCGGTTTGCGAGTGTTTGTCTTACAAAACAAGCAGGATTCAGGTCAAAAGCGGAGTGCAGTACCACTTTTGGCCTGAGGTGGGGGGCGCCGGAGCCGAACAATGCCGATTGTCGGCGTTCGGAAATACACGGAAAGGCCCGAGGACAGTTCGGCTGACCTCGGAAAGGCTCGTGAACGGAGTCTTTCTGAGGTTTGCTGAGGTTAGCCGAAGTGCGCTTGGGCCTTTTCGGCCGTGTCCAAGGCTCTCTGGCACCCCCTGCCTCTGGCTGCATGCGGTATTGCATCCCATTGAAGTCATTGGGGAACAAATAATTTTAGTTTCCATTGACTTCAATGGGAAAACTCGCTTTGATATGCGAGTACTTTGGATTACGAGCATACTTCTAGAATGGATTATGCTCGTAAGCCAAGGTTCCACTGTAACTTATTTGTTTTAAATACAAAAGGGAGTACTGTGTTTGTGTATGTATACATACTGTATATAGCTGATCTAAATGATCAGTTTAGAAATATGTAAACTTGTCAATGGCCTCTGTCTTCCTATATGTGTGTACCTCGGAGCTGTAGCATCTTTGAAAGCTATACAAAATAGATTTAATATGGTTGCTGATGCATAAGCATTATAGTTATGTTATGTTATAATACACCTAGCATCAATAAATATATTACACTCACACCCCACTAGAGTTCTTAACCAAAAGACAAGTAAAACAAAATGGTGGTTGAAGAGATCTATTTAGCGCCATCATTAGTCTGGTTCGGTGATTGCCTTGTTTTTGCGGCCTATACAAGAAAAAAGAAAACATAGTTTTTTTTTTTTTTTTTTTTGCAATTAAAGTATATCTAAAGCCGACATATTTTTGTTCAGTTTTGGATGGTGTTGGAGGGTTAGAACCTTTGTCAGATTTTATTGTTTGTGACCCTCCTAGGGAGATTTATACTTTGTCCTGATGACTATGGTCACCTGGATAGAAAATCCAAAAGTTTGCAGTATTTGTCTAGCGCCAACAGTTTACACAGTGCTTTACATATTGTATGTTTACATTAGTCTCTGTCTCAAGGAGCTTACAATCTATGGTGCCTATCTCACATGCATACTAGGGCCAAGTAACCTACCAGCATGTTTTTGTATTATAGGAGAAAATACACAACTGCATGTTCACATAGTGTCCGGATTGGGATTTGAAATTAATCCCCAGTGCTGCAAGGCAGGAACACTGACCAGCAGGCGATTCTGCCTGTTACCCAAGCAAGAGGTGAGGGGTATCATCAAATGGAGGGAATGTCTTCTGCTGACATCTGTCTGAGGCTGGATTCACACCTTTGTATTTAGTGCTTTTTCCATTTTGCAGATTTGCACTACAGAACGTGTTCCATAGGAAACCATGTTAAATGGACTGTAGTGCAAATCTGCAAAATGCAAAAGCACTAAAACTGCATAGGTGTGAATCGAGCCTAAGGCTCGATTCACACCTATGCATGTTGCTTTTGAGCGTTTCTGCAGTGTTTTTTGTGGTGCTTGCCACGTTTTTGAGCAGCGTTTTTGTCGCGTTTTACGGTTTCTTTTTTGTTTTTTACTGTATACAATCTGGGTTTTTTTTAGATGCCAAAAACGCTGTAAAAATGCTGCAACAACGCTGTACTTGCGTTTTTGATGCTGGTCCATTGAATTCTATTACATGCAAAACGCTGCATTTTGCATGAAAAAAAGTCCCTGACCCTTTCCAAAAACGCAGAGGTACAAAAATGCATTGATGTGAACATGTTCCATAGGAACCCATGTTAAAAAATTCCCATGCTTTTCTGCAAAATGCATCAAAAAACGTGTTAGTGTGAATGGAGCCTAAGAGGGGATTATACTCTCGCTTCCTAATGCATTTAGGACAGTAAGTCTAGGTTCACATCTATGCAGTTGCTGTGTTTTTCCAGGCACTTTTTGCAGTGCATTTTGTGGTTTTGATGTGTTTTTGCATGCATTTTGCTTGTGTTTTTTTATGTCCCTTTTATGTCCGTGCCAACAGCTGAATGTAAAAAAAAAAAAAGAATTGTAGGCTAAAAAAAAAAAGTAGGAAAAAAAGTGAGGGGTCCCCCACAAATGCATACTAGACCCTTATACAAGCATACAGCCTATCCGGAAAGGGAGAGGATGAGTGAGCGCCCCCCCTTTCTGAAGCATACAAGGCTGCAAGCCCTCAACATGTGGGAAGGGTGCTTTGGGGCAGGGAGTTCTGCCCCCCCACCCCAAAGCACCTTGTCCCCATGTTGATAGGGATAAGGGCCTCTTCCCCACAACCCGGGCTGGTGGTTGTGGGGGTCTGCGGGCAGGGGACTTATCGGAATCTGGAAGCCTCCTAAGCAAAGGGCCTCCGCATCCCAGCCCCCCCTGTGAATGAGTATGGGATGCATTGTACCCCTACCCATTCACTAGAAAAAAAACAGTGTAGTGTTTACAAAAAAACAAGATGTTTTTTGACAAGTCCTTTATTAAAAATTTAAGAATGTCCCAGCTGTAGCTCCAATGTCCATGTCTTCTTCCTCCGCCGATGTCTTTTTTTTTTTCTCTCCACTTCCTCATCATACCCAGGTCTGTGACGTCACAGTGGGGTGTGGGTCTCAGTGTGATGTCACCACATAGCTAAGCCCCATAGCTATATAAGCACTGTCAGACACCGGAGCTGACAGATGGCGGGAGTCAGCGGCGCAGGAGTGTTTTGTTTTTATTTTCAGCGGGTCATGGCAGCAGCAGAAGCGGAGACAGAAAACATCGGCGGAAGAAGTGGAGAAAGATGACTGTGTTTGACGTTGGAGCTACGACAGGGGATATTCTTCATTTTAAATAAAGGACTTGTCAAAAACTGCCTCTTGTTTTTTTGTATGTATACTCATTCACATTGGGGGGGGGCTTCTACATTCCGATAGGCCCCCTGACCGCAGGCCCCCACAAGCAAGGTGCTTCAGGTGCCCCAAACCACCCCCCATGTTGAGGGCATGCGGCCTGGTATAGTTCAGGAGGGGTGGGTGGTTGGTGCTCGCTTGCGTGCTCATCTGTCCCCTCCCTTTTTCAAACCTGTCACGCTGCATGCTTGGATAAGGATAAGTATCGATTTGGGGGGACCCCACGTCATTTTTTTTTTTTTATCTTGGCGTGGGGGGGGGGAATCCCCTCCAAAGCCATACCAGACCTGCAGGGCCTGGTATGGCCTTGGGGGGGGGGGGGGGCACGCCAATATTTTTATTGAAATTTTTTTTTTTTACATTCAGTTGTCAGCGGGGAACTCCGCTGACAGATGATAAATTATCGGTTGTTAAGGAAGTTCGGCCGGCTTCTTTGTCTATATACAGTGTTTTTAAAAGGGAAATAATAAAAAAAGAAGCAAAACACATTAAAATTGCTTTAGAAATGCAACACTTGCATTTCTGGTGCAAATCCGTTGAAGTCTATTACATGCAAAATGCAATCTGTTGCAGGGAAAAAAGTCCCTGACCCATTACAAAAACACACTGGCTGAAAAATTGCATAGGTGTGAATATGTACCATAGGAAACCATGTTAAATGGACTGTAGAGCGTTTCTGCAAAATGGAAAATGCACCAAAAGCACATAGGTGTGAACGTAGGGTAAGTGAAGGATATCTCATCAATGGATTCAAACGGCAAATTATAAACTGACAGATTTCAACCCTTCTGTACTCTATCCATAGGTAGAATAAAATTTCATAAAGTGGTAGTAAAGTCCCTCTTGTTTACTTGTACCTACAGGTAAACCTATAAGGCGGCTCACCTGTAGGCACAGTAAAAATCTCCTAAACATGATCCATTTAGGAGATATTTTAGTAGCAGCCGGCAATGCGTCCATTGAGAGAGCTGTGCTGCCAGAGTGATGTCTTTGCGGGTCGGCCATTCAAGCGGCCGAAGCCTGCAAACCCCGAAGGAAGACCTGGTGAAGATGAAAGCCCTGACAGCATGCTGCTGGAGTGCTTTGTTCTAAGGTACAGTAAGTTTTTCATAATGCGTTAGTACGTGATGCATTTTTCCACATTTATTAGAATTTTATGTGATAGACCAGCACAAAGTGGCCCATAATTGTGAATAGACATGTGCAATTCGTTTAGTTCCGAATTAGTTTTTAACGAATTTTGCCAAATTCGTTAATTCCAAAATTTCCGATTTTTTTTTTTTGGAAACTTGGAAATTCGAATTTCGGGATTTCGGAAAGCAAAAAAACGAATGAAATGAAAACAAACACATTTTTTGTCAGTGCACATGTCTAATTGTGAAGTGGAAAGAAAATGATAAACGGTATTCTAAATGTTTTACAAATATGTGAGAAGTGTGGGGTATATTTGTATTCAGCCCCCCTGAGTCAATACTTTGTAGAACTTCCTTTTGCTGCAATAACAGCTGCAAGTCTCTTTGGGGATGTCTCTACCAGCTTTGCACATCTAGAGAGTGACATTTTTGCCCATTCTTCTTTCCAAAATATCTCAAGCTCTGTCAGATTGGATGGAGAGCGTCTGCGAATGGCAATTTTTAAGTCTTGCCGCAGATTCTCAATTGGATTTAGGTCTAGACTTTGACTGGGCCATTCTAACACATGAATATGATTTGATCTAAACCATTCCATTGTAGCTCTGGCTGTATGTTTAGGGTCGTTGTCTTGCTGGAAGGTGAACCTCCACCCCAGTCTCAAGTCTTTTGCAGACTCGAATGCCGTGTGCAGAGGACCGGTTTTGCCGTCGGAATAAACTCTGAAGGTTTTTCCGACGGAATCCCGTGGGAATTCTGGTCAAGCTGTCTTGCATACACATGGTCACACCAAATTCCAACCATCAAGAAAGCGGCGAATTACAACACGTACGATGGCACTAGAAAAAGGCAGTTCAAAACCAGTGCCCCACCCTTTGGGCTCCTTCTGCTAATCTCGTCGGAACAGTATACAGATGAGCGGTTTTTCTGATAGTAATTTGTTCCGTCTGAAAAATATAGAACATGTTCTATATCTAAGTCCGTCTGAATTTTCGACTGAAAAAGTCAGGTGAGGCATACACACGGTCGGAATATACGATGAAAAGCTCCCATCTGACTTTTTCTGATGGAAATTCCGACCGCATGTACACGGCATAACAGGTTTTTTTCTAAGATTGCCCTATATTTGGCTCCATCCATCTTTTCATCAACTCTGACCAGCTTCCCTGTTCCGGCTGATGAAAAGCATCCCCACAACATGATGCTGCCACCACCATGTTTCACGGTGGGGATGGTGTGTTCAAGGTGATGTGCAGTTAGTTTTCCACCACACATAGCATTTTGCTTTTAGGCCAAAAAGTTCAATTTTGTGTCTCATCTGACCAGAGCACCTTCTTCCACGTTAGCTGTGTCCCCCACATGGCTTCTTGCAAACGGCACTTCTTATGGCTTTCCTTCAACAATGGCTTCCTTCTTGTCACTCTTCCATAAAGGCCAAATTTGTGGAGTGCACGACTAATAGTTGTCCTGTGGACAGATTCTCCCCCCTAAGCTGTGGATCTCTGCAGCTCCTCCAGAGTTACCATGGGCCTCTTGGCTGCTTCTCTCATTAATGCTCTCCTTGCCTGGCCTGTCAGTTTAGGTGGACGGCCATGTCTTGGTAGGTTTGCAGTTGTGCCATACGCTTTTTCCATTTTTGGATGATGGATTGAACAGAGCACCGTGAGATGTTCAAAGCTTGGAATATTTTTTTATAACCTAACCCTGCTTTAAACTTCACAGCTTTATCCCTGACCTGTCTGGTGTGTTCCTTGGCCTTCATGATGCTGTTTGTTCACTAAGGTTCTCTAACAAACCTCTGAGGGCTTCACAGAACAGCTGTATTTATACTGAGATTAAATTACACACAGGTATTTACTAAATAGGTGACTTCTGAAGTAAATTGGTTCCATTAGATTTTAGTTAGGGGTATCAGAATAAAGGGGGCTGAATACTAATGCACGCCACACTTTTCAGATATGTATTTGTAAAAAATCGTTGAAAACCATTTATTTTCCTTCCACTTCACAATTATGTGGCACTTTGTGTTGGTCCATCACATAAAATCCTAATAAAATACATTTTTACATTTTTGGTTGGTTGTAATATGACAAAATGGAAAATTTCAAGGGGTATGAATACTTTTTCAAGGCATTATATACAAAAAAAAAAATGAACCTTCAAAAAAAATCCATCAGCGCTGTGCATAAAATCAATAACCTCTGACAAAGTAACATGCTAGTGCATAAACTAAATACCAATGCACAAATTCATATATCTTACAATCAGATGAAATCAATAAGTTCATAGCGGTAACAAAAAATCCTCTTTGTTAAAGGTGCCAGTGCTCAAAACTCATGCTGAAGTGATGATTTTCCTCTTAAACATAAAGTGCTTGTCACTGCCAAAAAATTATATGTGCCCCAACCCCAGTGGGTTTAAACTCACCAAATGGAGATGACCCCCTTTGGCTTATACCAAAAGAGGTCTACACAAGCTTTCCCAAGCGCCGCTGTGCCTGGCTGCTGATGATCTGCTTACTGTCTCCTTCACAGAGCCTCAGTATAATTCTCATGCAGAGAAAGGATCGAACAGAGAGGGATCTTATAGATCAGGGATATGCAATTAGCGTAGCGGACCTCCAGCTGTTGCAAAACTACAAGTCCCATCGTGCCTCTGCCTCTGGATGTCATGTTTGTGGCTGTCAGTCTTGCTATGCTTCATGGGACTTGTAGTTCTGCAACAGCTGGAGGTCCACTAATTGCAAATCTGTCATAGTGTATACCATCTTTTATTAAAATGCATATAAAAGTTTACTCACATTTATCAGTGCCTATCCCGTCACCCAGGAATCGTCTGCCTTTTTTTTTGTAAACTGTCGCCACTCCGCCATGAGAGACAGCATGTTGTGCATCCACTGTTGGCCGACCCGAGAGGATGTACAAACAGTGGATGCACAACATGCTGTCTCTCATATCGAAGTGGCATCAGTTTAAACTTTTACATGGATTTTCCGGGGGGGGGGGGGGGGGACAATCTTAACCGAAGGGTAAGTGGTTAATGAACAAAAAAAAAAAGAAGCTTTACAGTCACTTTAGTTTCAAAACTGTTAAACGGCTAGATTATGTTCAGACACTCATGAGTTCTATTCTATCAGGCCTGCTTCTAGCATGATATGTGGTTCCATAATTCTCCATGTGCTCCAGTTTCTTTCCCAAAATATAGAGATAGCCTGCCAAAATTGGGACTGAGTTTTGTGAAAAAATAGTGCAGGAGAAAGAATTGGTCATCTAAAAGTAAGAAGAAAGAGCTTTTACACCCATGGTGGAGTGTGGTGCCCTCCTAAAGAATGATCTGCATTCAGATTGCTTTTCAGATGGCATTTGACAGGCGGTGAAGAGGCATTATATCACCTCCTCACCGCCTAGTTTAACCCTAAAATGGCGCACTACCACACAGAAAACATGTGCATTGTATGCAGTGGCAGTGTGACCCCCCCCCATTGACCTCAATGGGTGAGCTTGACAAGTGGTGCCACTTGTCAGGCTGTGCAACTTGAGTTAAAAATGCCACGGCCAAGAAGCAAGGCAGTGTGGCCACAGAAGGTGAACATCCTTGGCCAGCTGCTACTATACAGTTCAGGGGGTGGGTGTCGGGATGGCAGTAAAACTGCAGCTCAGTTGGCCATTTTTACCACCCATCTGAAAGAGACCAAAGTCACAACCATACTACCCAAAGGTTGCTACCCTGTTTCCCTGAAAATAAGACCTAGCGTGATTGTCGGTGATGGCTGCAATATAAGCCCTACCCCCCAAATAAGCCCTAGTTAAAGTCCTTGTAGGTCTTATTTTCAGGGTAGGGCTTATTTTTGGGGAAACTCGGTAGGGCTTATTTGGGAGGTAGGGCTTATATTGCAGCCATCACCGACAATCACGCTAGGTCTTATTTTCGGGGAAACAGGGTATGTATTAACATTGCCTCAATTGTATTATACAGATAGACAATGGACCATGGGAAGATTTTCTATACCCACCTGATTTCTTTATATATACAATGAAGACTATCAAAGAAACAGCAGTGAAGGACAAAAGGATCCATTTAAATGTTCTTCTCTTTTCTGTATGCGAGATATGTTCAGCATCTAGGCACAATGAATCACAAATCAAATATGACATATACTGTTATAAAATAATATGCAGTATAATATTAATGTTCAGAATAATTTGCTCTGATTTCCAAATTCAAAACTTTAGGGCCAGTTCAAACTGAAATATGTTTTCCTGTGCATTCTGGTCTCCAGGCTGCCAATCATACCATAATGTGGAAAAATGACTGCAAGCACTACCTTTTCAGATCACGCAGCACCAAATTATCTGGTGCTGAGATACAAGGCGGTTTGGTGGACGCAAATGTGCTGCATTTGCGAGATGCATTTTGAGTGCCATTAACAATTGGCACACGTATCACAAGGGCAGCGTGTTCACATGCAGTGCAGAAAAAATGCATAGAGAATGCACCTTTCTTGCACCATGTTCCAGTGTAAACGGGCTCTTATGCCCCGCACACACGGTCGGACTTTGTTCGGACATTCCGACAACAAAATCCTAGGATTTTTTCCGACGGATGTTGGCTCAAACTTGTCTTGCATACACACGGTCACACAAAGTTGTCAGAAAATCCGATCGTTCTAAACGCGGTGACGTAAAACACGTACGACGGGACTATAAACGGGGCAGTAGCCAATAGCTTTCATCTCTTTATTTATTCTGAGCATGCATGGCACTTTGTCCGTCGGATTTGTGTACACACGATCGGAATTTCCGACAACAAGGTCCTATCACACATTTTCCATTGGAAAATCCGACCATGTGTACAGGGCATTAGAGTGTTTCTAGGTACCTAATACACCAGGGGCACCTCTGGGCACACAGATTAAAATGTTGGGATGCTCCCTGGTCGGGATGAGCCGAACACCCCCCTGTTCCATTCCCACCAGAACCTGCGAACAGGAAAAAAATTTGTTCGAACACGCGAACACCGTTAACCACTTGACCACTGGGCACTTAAACCCCCTTAATAACCAGACCAGTTTTCAGCTTTTGGTGCTCTTACATTTTGAATGACAATTACTCAGTCATGCAACACTGTATCTATATGAAATTTATGTCCTTTTTTTCACACAAATAGAGCTTTCTTTTGGTGGTATTTAATCACCGCTGGGTTCTTTATTTTTTGCGCTATAAAAGAAAAAAGACCAAAAAATCTGTAAAAAAATAAATTTTTCTTCGTTTCTGTTATAAAATTTTGAAAATTAGTAATTTTTCTTCATATATTTTGGGCAAAATTTATACCGCTACATATCTTTGGTAAAAATAACCCAAATTAGTGTATATTATTTGGTCTTTGTGAAAGTTATAGCGTCCACAAGCTATGGTGCCAATATCTGAAAATTGATCACACCTGAAGTACTGACGGCCTATCTCATTTCTTGAGACCCTAACAAGCCAGGAAAGTACAAATACCCCCCAAATGACCCCTTTTTGGAAAGAAGACATCCCAAGGTATTTAGAAAGATGCATGGTGAGTTTTTTGAAGTTGTCATTTTTTTCCCACAATTCTTTGCAAAATCAAGTTTTTTTTTTTTTTTCTTTTTTTTTTTATTCACAAATTTGTCATATTAGCAGGTTATTTCTCACACACAGCATATGCATACCACAAATTACACCCCAAAACACATTCTGCTATTACTCCCGAGTATGGCGATACCACATGTGTGAGACTTTTACACAGCGTGGCCACATACAGAGGCCCAACATGCAGGGAGCACCTTCAGGCGTTCTGGAGCTCCCAGGCCAATTCTGACATTTCTCTCCTACATGTAAAAATCATCATTTATTTGCTAGAAAATTATATAGAACCCCAAAACATTATATATGTTTTTTTAGCAAAGACCCTAGAGAATACAATAGCGGTCATTGCAACTTTTTATATCGCACGATATTTGCGCAGCAATTTTTCGAACGCGTTTTTTTTGGAAAAAAAAATGTTTTTTGCTTTAAAGAAAACAGTAAAGTTAGCCCAATGTTTTTGCATAATATGAAAGATGAAGTTATGCCGAGTAAATAGATACCCAACATGTCACCTTTCAAAATTGCACACGCTTGTGGAATGGCGCCAAACTTCGCCACTTAAAAATCTCCATAGGCGACGCTTTAACATTTTTTCCTGGTTACAAATTTTGAGTTACAGAGGAGGTCTAGGGCCAAAATTATTGCTCTCGCTCTACCGATCGCAGCCATACCTCACATGTGTGGTTTGAACACCGTTTTCATATGTGGGCATATGCGAGCACACGGACAGGGGCGCTTTAAAATTTTTTAATTTTTTTTATTGTTCGTTTTACTTTATTTATGTTAGTTTGACAATTTTTTCCAAAAAAAAATTTTTTCGATCACTTTTATTCCTATTACAAGGAATGTAAACATCCCTTGTAATAGGAATATGGCATGACAGGTCCTCTTTACAGTGAGATATGGGGTCAATAAGACCCCACATCTCACCTCTAGGCTGTGCCTGAAATAAAAATAAAAAAAAATAAAAAGACCCTGGCTTCTATCGTAGCGGGGAGTCGGTACAAGCGCGGGAGGGGGGGACGTCCCGTCTCGCCTCCCGTAAGAACGATCAAGCAGTGTAACAGCCGCTATGATCATTCTTATGGTGTAGGGAATCGCCAGCTGAAAAGGCTGATATCTGAATGATGCCTGTAGCTGCACTCATCATTTAGTTATCCCCGCACAAAGTCAAGGACGTCGTATGACGGAAGGCAGGAAGTGGTTAAAACGCTTTTTTTTTTTTTAACACAAAGTTGTCCATTTATACAATATTTCTAACACATAGCATGTACATACCAAAAATGACACCCCAAAATAGATTCTCCTACTTATCCTGAGTACGGCGATACCACATGTGTGAGACTTCCACAGCCTGGCCACATACAGAGGCTGGGTATGGCTGAGCATGGCTGGGTATGGCTGAGCATGGCCGAGTATGGCTGAGCATAGCCGAGTATGGCTGAGCATAGCCGAGTATGGCTGAGCATGGCCGAGTATGGCTGAGCATGGCCGAGTATGGCTGAGCATGGCCGGGTATTGCAGAGTATCCTTAGATGCAGACAAGCAAAGAAAGTGTTTCCACCGCTCAGGCTGACACTGACCCAGGTGTAAGTAGAAGTTTCAGAGCAGAAGAGCTCCAGGTGCTGGCTGAATGCTAGGCAAAGCAAGCTTGAATGGAGGAGAAGATTTGGATGCCGCACACTGGATGTAGTCAAAAAACTTCACTTTATTGAAAAAATGGGATCATCAAAACAACAAGACTGTCATGCAGAAAGTACAGGTTATCTGACGCGTTTCGCACTCAGGACTGAGTGCTTACTCATAGCTAACAAATATTAAAAAGACAAACTCTTATATAGCTCAATGGGGTATCACATGATTGACCAATTAGATGGTCATTGAGTCTCAGCTGGAAGCCAATTTAATGAGGTCTCGGCATCTGCTGGCTATTTGGTGTGTTAACTGATTGAGAAATGTTTTCAAAACCGTGACATGTAAATAGATGACAAATAATGTGAAAAAAGATGTGTATATGTACATGTGTAGGCAAAAAATATATATGTGTGTATATATATATATATATATAGTGAATCCTATCAATAAACGTGTATATAATAATGAATGTACTTCTATAACGTGTATATATGAAAAGTGATAAGTATCAAAAAAAGGGGTTACTATTAAGTGAAAGGAAAAAATGTGTAAAAAATATTTCTCATTAAAAAAAGAGAAAATATATTGATAAAAATATTCAGACAACGTGCAAAGTAAATGTGAAGAGTGAATGTAATGAAACTATATGTGAACAAAATATCTAAATATGAAATATATTCATATTTATATATTTTGTTCACATATAGTTTCATTACATTCACTCTTCACATTTACTTTGCACGTTGTCTGAATATTTTTATCAATATATTGTTAAAGGGGGGCTTCCAGATTCTGATAAGCCCCCCACCCGCAGACCCCCACAACCACCGGCCAGGGTTGTGGGGATGAGGCCCTTGTCCTCATCAACATGGGGACAAGGTGTTTTGGGGGGCTACCCCAAAGCACCCTCCCAATGTTGAGGGCATGTGGCCTGGTACGGTTCAGGAGGGGGGGGCCGCACTCTCGCCCCCCCTCTTTTCCTGCGGCCTGCCAGGTTGCGTGCTCGGATAAGAGTCTGGTATGGATATTTGGGGGACCCCACGCCGTTTTTTTTTTTGGCGCGGGGTTCCCCTTAAAATCCTGAAGGGTCTGGTATGGAATTTAGGGGGAACCCCATGTCATTTTTTTTTTAAATTTTGGCCGGGTTCCCCTTAATATCCATACCAGACCTGAAGGGCCTTGTATGGAATTTAGGGGGACTCCCACATCATTTTTTTTATTTTTTTTTTTATTTTGGTTCGGGGTTGCCCTGTGGGGAATTCCTATGCCATTTTTATCAATGAACTTCTATGTGTATTGTCGGCAATGCAATAGCCGCGGGTAGTTTTAAATGTGTTTTTTCCTTCAAAATGTCATTTTGCTGTCAGACTGTTCTAAACACGGAAAACATGCGCCCCTTTACAGGCATACTATAGACACCCCCCAGGTATGAAATTTAAAGGGATATTACACTTTTATTGTTTGACTTTAAGCATTATTAAAATCACTGCTCCTAAAAAAAACGGCCGTTTTTAAAACTTTTTTTTGCATTGATCCATGTCCCCTGGGGCAGGACCCAGGTCCCCAAACACTTTTTATGACAATAACTTGCATATAAGCCTTTAAAATTGGCACTTTTGATTTCTCCCATAGACTTTTAAAGGGTGTTCCACGGCATTCGAATTAGCTGCGAACACCCCAAATTGTTCGCTGTTCGGCGAACTTGCGAACAGCCAATGTTCGAGTCGAACATGAGTTCGACTCGAACTCGAAGCTCATCCCTACACCCTGGATACTATGACTACTTTGGATCAATTCTTAGACTAATTTAATCTGTTTGAACAAAAATGAATTGGTCTAAAAATTGTAATGTCACATTATGATGACAACATAAATAATAGATGGACTGAAAAGTAGATGAATTATACAATGTTCAAAAACTTTATGATGTATATATTTCTAAGGAGACCTGGGGCACTTAGTAGAAGGCCAAGGGTACAAACCAGGGTCTAACAGAATCCCTGACCAACATTATCAAATATCAGAGCAGATTTAAAGTGGTTGTAAACCTCAGACATAAAATATGAACAAAGCATATGTCTCTATAGTGTGTACTTGTCTCAATCCAGAGCACTAAGGCTGCATTCACACCTGAGCGTTTCAGGCAGAAAGTCGCAGTTTTTACCTTGATTTTGCCACGACTTTGTACAGGTCAAAAGGTCACCAATGCAAAAAGCAGAAAAACGTCTGTAATCTGCCCAAAAAGAAGCTCATGTACTTTTCTGAGCTCCAGGCGTTTTTCAGGCATTTTGCTTCAGGTGACAAAACGCTCAGATGTGAACAGGTGCCATTGAAATAAATGGGATTTTGCTTGTTGGGTGTTTTTCAGGCGTTTTAGGAGCTGAAGACGCTCAGATGTGAATGCAGCCTAATGCCCCGTACACACGGTCGGATTTTCCGATGGAAAATGTCAGATCGGAGCGTGTTGTCGGAAATTCCGACCGTGTGTGGGCTCCATCGGACATTTTCCATCGGATTTTCCGACACACAAAGTTGGACAGCAGGAGATAAAATTTTCCGATAACAAAATCCGATCGCGTCAATTTCGACCATGTGTGGCCTGTTCCGGCGCACAAAGTGCCACGCATGCTCAGAAGAAATTCTGAGACGGGACAGCTTGTTCTGGTAAACTTAGCGTTCGCAATGGATACAGCACTTTCGTCACGCTGCAATGTTAAAAATTGTTTAATACAGCGCACTCTCTTCTTCTTTATAATGCGACAAGAATTAAGTCGTTTTGCTGCTCATATTCACACACACTTCTCACAATCTTTTATTTGTGTTTTTTTAGTGGGATTCCCTGAATATATTGTTATTAGTTGTCACATCTGACAGTTTTATATTAATTTTTTTTAATTTTTTTGGATTTTCAGCCTTTTTTTTTCTTTAATGTTTGGATTTTTTCCAAGGCTGATCTTTGTTCAATGTTATTTTTATTTTTACTCCAGAATATTTTTGGGTGTGTTTTGTGTGTCAAGTTACCCCAACACCATTGATATCTTTTATTATTTAATCTCAAGGAGATTGTTTGGTGTTGGTGTCCCTTGTTCATTTCACATTGTATATTTGAAATGTACCTGAATCCTCACAAACAAACTGTCATTTTTGAAGTAAAACACATAGAAGAGTATAATTCAAAACAAAAATCCTTTATTAAGGGATCAGAACCAAACAAAGAGGAAGGCAACACTGGATCAACAGGAGAAATTAGCGAAGCCTGGGACCCCCAGGGCAGAGATCAATTCTTGAACATCAAAATTGGTGGCCTGAGGAGTCCATATGTAAGGGAGGGCAGTCTGGTCCAGAATTCGCAGAGATCCGGATAGCAGCAGATGACATCTGTGTCCCCAGGCTGTGGTACCACAAGAGGCTGCATCTTTTGGCTGACCAGACTGAACCCAGGGCAATCACTGTCTGGTCTTCCTTCCACGCTTCCTTCCGGGCTGTGGCTGTGCAGTTGGAGATGTGGCAGGAGGAGGAGTAGGACCTTGAGGAGGAGGAGGACTGGGAGGACCTGGAGGAGGACTGGGGGGACCTGGAGGAGAGGGAGGAGGAGGACCATCCCAAAGGTGTGTCTGAGCTGTAATTTGGACCCTCATACCTTTCTCAAGAGCCTCCAATATGAGGGCCTCACACATGACTTGTTGGCCCTCCTCCATCCTCTGCATTTTATATGCAATGAAGGCAGCAATGTTCTCCTCCATGGTGTGGGGTGCTCCCAGGACCTCTGTAGCCCTCCAAAAGAATCCTATAGCAGCCTCCTCTAGGGCACTCCTCCTACTGTGACTTTCTCTTTTCAGGGGGGGTGGAGGGACCTGCAGATCAGCCAGCCGGCTCGGCCCGGCCACCTCCTGGCTGAGACATCCCTGTGTATGAAAAAGGGACATGGTTGTAATGTTTTGCATCATCAATCACAATCCTAAATTAGTACTCCCAACTAACATCTAGTTAACATCATTGATTGAACAAGCAGAAATATTTAGAGGAATGCTATACCTGGCTCAATCTGGGCTCCTCCACATGTGGTCTGGAAGGCCCAGGTTGGGCGTCAGAAGCCTCAGCCGGGGGGAAGGAAGCGTGGAAGGAAGACTGGAGAGGGATGGCCTGGGTTCAGTCTGGCCTGCCAGAAAATGCAGCCTGTCATAGTACCACATCCTGGGGACATAGATGTCATCTGCTGCTCCGGATCTCTGTGAATCCAGGACTTTCTTGCGCTCCCCTAGATATGTGCTCCTCAGGCCACCAATTAATATCTTTAAATAGGTGATGTCTGCCGTGGGGATCACCTGCGTCACAATTTCACACAATTGCACCAGTGCTGCCTTCCTCTTTGTTTGGTTCTTGAAATGGGGGTGGTTAATCTCCCACAGACAGGGCAGCTCCCGTAACATATCTATGAATACTGACATGAAGTCATTATCTTTGAGTAGCATATCCATGTTCACTGCAAGACACAACACAAGACAAAGCCAAATGTCAGACAAAACTCTCCTAATCTTGTTACAATATAGGCCTCAATCTAGAAGCAGTATAGGCACAAGTTTGTCTCTTACCTTCGTTCTTACGATCGGCGCGTCCAATGCTCCTTCCTCCGCTCACAGATCGTACGTAATACGCACGCGTGTTACGCTTTATACACTCTACGCAGGTGTGTAACTCCGCCCGCCCCTGACATTCTTTATAGTCTATTCCCCGCCCCTTTTCGTTCGGCGCAGTGGGTGAAGAGCACATGGAGGAGTTACAGCAGGTGCATGCTAATTCTAGCAACGAGGAGGAGGAGGAGGAAAGCCCGGATCCGGACACATCCCGATCCAGAAGGAAACGTTTTAAGGCCACAAATATGTCCTTTGGGGAGATGTTGGAGATGGTCGACATCATGAGGAAGTCCGACTATGACAGAAAGTATGGGCCTTACCCCAACCCCAACATCAGAAAGGCCAAGATCATGGTGAAAGTGGTCAAAAGCCTTCACAGGAATTTCGGGGTACGAAGATCTAAAGATCAGCTCAGGAAGCGGTGGTCGGACCTGAAGTTGAGAGAGCCAGAGCAGTACCGAAAGATCCGGAGAGTGCTGCAAAAAAGTAAGTAGTTGTGCTGTGTTCGTATTCTTTCTGTCTTTATTACGTTCGTGTTGCTCCATATGCTTTTATTAATTGTAACGTTTAAAAGGGCAACTTTAATGTTCATGGGCCCATTATTCGTTCGTATCAAACATTTTTCTTTCGGCCTCTATAACACCATTGTTTAGGCCATATGCATTTTCCCACATTTTTTTTGGGCCTACTTGGATGCCAAATATTTGTTTGTGTAGATGGGTTTGTTACTAGAATGAAATGCCAACTAGATTGTTTGTAAGGAGAGGACACTGAGCAGCTGTTTTCACATCTGGACACTGGAGCACTAGCGTGGGACACAAGAACACCATTTTTATTAGGGGGCCACACAGGTGCTCCAGTGTATACTATAGGGGGGTCTCCATCTGTGAAGCTTGTACCAAACAGGTAAAGTATTGCAGCTTGACAAAGGGCAATAAAAAAAATACATCTTGGAACTCGGCTAAAATGGACAATTGTACCCCACTTCCAAGCAATGTTTCCTATTTCTAGTTCTGCCATCAAATATCTGTGTGCTAATTATACCATTTTTGTTTTACATAGGGGAGAAAAGACTCGGAGGACACCCCTCATCCGAGGAGACCACAGACCCCCCACCTCTGGAAGAAGGTGAAATACCGCAAACCCAAGAAGAGCAGGAAGAAGAAGAAGATGTTGTGGAGATTGGCACCACAACAGGTGAGTGTCTGCGACCACAGGCTCAGGTAAAAGAGATGGATGGTGGCAGATTTTTGAGACCTGTTTTTTTTTTTATTTATCTCTTTTTAGGTGATCGTGAGGTTGTGGATCCCGAACGCTTTACTTCAGAAAGTGCCCAGATCCTGATCGGGGAGATCATGGGGTGTAATGCCGAACTGCAAAACATCCAGCAAAAAATCCATGATGTTATTAAAAAAAATAATAACATCATTGATGTTTTGGGGCGAATTTAAAACCCCACAAAATCACTTTTTGTATTGTGGTTCAATATTTTAAATTTTTTGGAAATGTTTTGAAAAGCCAAATTTGGAGGATGCACACAGTGTGCCAACATGTGCTATCTGCCATCACGGGAGATCAATGGACGCATTTTGGGGGTGCAACCCCTTCCTCAATTATAAAGTCGCGTTGAGGAAGGGCTTGCTCCCCCAAAACATGTCCCTTGATCCCCCCTGATGGCAGATAGCACATGTTGACATTGGTAAATTTGTGTGCATCTTCCAAATTTGGCTTTTCCTGGGGTGATTTCCCCCCATCTGAACGCTATATCAAACACAGTTCCTAAATACTCATGTCTGATATAGCCTTCAGGTTTTACCTAATGTGAACTTTGTAAGTTCAAGTTTTTTGGCTTTCTTGTTGGTTTTACACCGGCCTGTTTTATCTGAAATGGACATTTCAATTTTTGATAATGCTACTGCAAAAATTGTTATACAACAAACATGTTGGTTTGTTTTAAAAACCTTTGGTAAATGCGCATGTGATTGTGCAGGTATAAAAAAGTGCCTTACTCAAGAATGTGTGGATTATTGTCTCAACACTACAACACTTTTGGGGTGATGTAATAGCTGTTTTATGCAAAAGTGGGGGTTATTTCCTAAGGGCAAATCCTATTTGCACTACAAGTGCAGTTTCAGTGCAGTTGCAAGTGCACTTGTAGTGAAATGTGTTTTTGCATTTAGGAAATAACAGCCAACAGTGCTTTGTATAAGGTTACCCAATCACGACATTTTCTGCACTCTGCAGTAAATGTCCACAAATATTTTCTTTTTTTTTTTTAATTTAAAAAGGCTTCACATATTGTCTGACATATTGATAGCCCCCCTACCCGCAAAGAACTCCAGGTAGCGTAAGCGGACATCACGGGCACTCAGGGAGGGCAAGCCAGGACGGCCACTTTCAAGCGCCGTCAGTGTGGTTTGATGTAGGATTCCAGCCTCAGGCCCAACTGAGCCAGCATAGTTGGCCGACTGTTTCCGTAAAAAGTTATGGAGAACACAGCACGCAAGTATTATATGGTTCAGTTTATACTCTGCCATATGGATAGGTGTCAGAAATAGGCGGAACCGGCTGGCCAGGATTCCAAATGTGTTCTCCACCACTCTTCGGGCTCTGGCCAGCCGGTAATTAAAAACCCTCTGTTCCGGGGTGAAGGTCCTCATCGGGAATGGCCGCATCAGGTGGTCCCCCAGCGCAAATGCTTCATCAGCAACGAACACAAATGGGAGTCCTTCCACATTGTCCTCTGGAGCTGGCAAGTCCAAGCTGCAATTCTGGAGACGCCTGTAGAACTCCGTCTGGGCGATGACTCCACCATCAGACATCCGGCCATTCTTCCCCATGTCCACATACAAGAAGTCGTAATTAGCCGACACCACCGCCAACATCACTATACTATTAAACCCCTTGTAATTATAATAGTACGACCCCGAGTTGGGTGGTGGGACGATTTGGACGTGTTTCCCATCAATTGCCCCTCCGCAGTTAGGAAAGTCCCACCGCTGGGCAAAGTGGGAGGCCACAGTCTGCCATTCCTGTGGCGTGGAAGGAAACTGTTGAGGAAAAAACAATAAACATTACTATTTTTACTCTGAAACATGGCAAGCAGATTAGACACAAACATTATGGGGCAACCTCCAGATAGCATTTACTAAGGGGAATTTAACAAGGCCAAAGTATAAGGTACACCTATCATATTCCCCCTCCCCCCTCTCATGGGCCATTTCTAACATTATGGGGTGTGTGGAAATCTTGGACAGGTAACCCTCTTTACTTCATTGAGAGATGAATGCCTAAATAATGGGTCTTACTTGGAACAGCCCCTCCTTAGTTACACTATTGGCAGCCCACTGGACAGGTAAGAAGTGTCATAATACAAAGATATAAATACACACTGTACACATTTGAGGGCATTTGGACATTCTGCTATCAACTATCAAGATAATAATAGGATACAAAAACGTTAAACAGTACCATTGGAAAGTATACAGGCAGGCCCTTGCACTACATGCTTTGGGGAATTCATCCATAAATCTGACCAGTAAAGAGATGGGTATAGTGTGTATGGGTTTGGCAAAGTCAGCAGATAGATGATTGAGGATAGATAGAGAATTGGGATCAGCTGACTTAGCAGTTGGGGGAGGGAGGGTTACTAAAAATTATTTTGGGACACCACAAAAAAAGCCTCTGGCACTCTGCCTGAATTTAAATCAAAAATAACATTACCAAACATTTTAGGGGGTGTTTGGAGTAAAGCACTACTATAGAGCTGATAAAATACATTGTTAAGTGACTACATGAGGTGAATATAGGGCAGGAGACACCATGCTGGGGAGGTTATTGAAGGGCAAATATGTATGAAGGACCTAAAATAATAATTACATAAAAATCCAGCATGCATGAGGACAAAGGGGACATTCACAGCATATTACAAGCATGGTAATTAGGGAATGAGGAAAGAAATACAATATATTATCAAACATTAAATACAACAAAATGTGATATTAAAGGATAAAAATCTTACCTTCATATACTCCTTCTGCAGGACCTGGATGATGGCAGAACAGGTCTCTGGGATCCCCAGAGCCTGGGGGGAGATGCCTGTCGAGAACTTCAAGTCCTGCAGGCTTCTCCCTGTGGCCAAATACCGCAAGGTAGCGACCAACCTCTGTTCCGCAGTGATGGCTTGTCTCATGCAGGTATCCTGCCTGCTGATATAGGGGGTCAGTGAAGCCAACAAACGGTGAAACACGGGGTCCGTCATCCTGAGAAAGTTCCTGAAATCATCAGGATTATTCTCACGGATCTCACGGAGCAAAGGCATATGACAGAACTGGTCACGCTGAAGCAACCAATTCTTGGTACAGCACGAACTGTACGAGGAGTACGCATACGAAACATGGCTAGAAAATGGTCAGCTGCTCAGAACGAAGTAACAGAACGCACTGAAGAACAGCAAGGCCTGTGAAGAGCGAACTGAAAAGCAGCAACGAGCAGGCAAGATCACACAGAAAACTCCGATACGAACTGACTGCACGCACTGAAGAGCAGATACAAACCCACAAGCACAAACTGAACGGCAGAAAACGATCTGAAAGCCACGAGTCTGAAAAAGCGTGAAACGTCTCTCACCAAACTTTTACTAACACGAGATTAGCAAAAGGAGCCCAAAGGGTGCCGCGCTTGGTTCTGAACCGGCCTTTTCTAGTCTCGTCGTACGTGGTGTACGTGACCGCGTGGTTGGCGATTGGAAATTCCGACAACTTTGTGCGACCGTGTGTAGGCAAAACAAGTTTGAGCCAACATCCGTCGGAAAAAATCCTAGGATTTTGTTGTCGGAATGTCCGAACAAAGTCCAACCGTGTGTACGCCCTATAAGTGTCATTTCTGTCTGCTGCTTCATTCCTCTATCAACATGAATCACTTCTGACAAGTTTTCCTGCCACCAGGAGACACCAGGGGAGGGAGCTCCAGCACACAGCCTGTGATTGACAGCGTCAGCTATGTTCCAGTAAGCTGTGTGGAGTGGGTGTGTCTCTTCCCTCCAATCAATACTCAGAGCTCTTCTCACTCGCAGAGTTCTGTGGGATGTAATTTCAGCTTTCCACCATGTCTCCTGAAAGCTCAGACAAGATTTATAAATTCAGGACTTTGGACTGATGTAGAAAAGAGAAGACCACAGATAAACAGATACAACTTATGTAGGAGGATTTGTTTCCTCTCAATATCACCTGAAGCCAGTCACTCCACCGGGTATATGTAAGGGTTTACATGCACTTTAAAATGGACCAGTGGGCATCTGTAATAATTGTAATCTCTGTAAGTGTTTATAATAGTGCACCCTTAGCTATTTGATTGTTGATTAGTTACTTGTATTCTTTCCCTGCAAGAACGTTTGGTTGAAACATGGCAAAATGTGGAAAATGTCAAGGGGTATGAATACTTTTTCATGGCACTGTATATACAGTATAGTGACATCACAATACAGGGACTACAAATGAACAATCATATTAGCTATTCAAGCAATAAGCAGGTATTTGTTACATTATATGGGCAACAAACAACAGTTGTAATACACAGGACACAAATGGTCATGCTTGAATGCATGATTGTAAATGTATGAACATAGAAGCCAGGCCTGCTGTGTGTATGTGTGTGTATGTGTATGTGTATGTGTGTGTGTGTGTGTGTATATATATATATATATATATATATATATATATATATATATTTTCAGGTGCCGGGAGCACCTGAATTACAGTGGCAGGGTCTTTTTTTTTTGAAGCACCCGATTAGAGCCATAGGCTCTAATAGGTGTCAAAAAAGGTAAACAGCTCACCCAGCTGTGTTAGAAAAGCAAATGAATATTCACTTTCCTAACACTGAACCGCCTCTCCTCCAATCAGGTGCTCGGGTCTGTTACCTGTCACCTGATTGGCTGAAACGACAGGTGCTGTGATTGGAGAGAGGACAGGAAAAGACATCGAGGACATGGAGGATCATGGAGGACACTGCCCGTCGGCGTCACCCACTGCCCCACCAAGACAGGGTAAGTGCCGGGCAGACGTCGGGCAGGCACAGTGGCAGCATTTGATGGGCACAATGGCTGCGTTTGATGGTACAGTGGCGGCAACTGATGACACAGTGGCAGCAACTGATGGGCACAGTGGCAGCGTTTGATGGGCACAGTGAGGCTGCAATTGATGGGGTTTTTTTTTAGAATTTTTCAGTTAGTTTGCGCCTCCCCCAAAAATTTTGAGCACCAGCCGCCACCGATATAAATATATATATATACACACAAATATGGAAGAGACAAAATTTAAGATGTCCCATCTAGACTGTTGTCAGACCTGCAGATATGACCATAGCTCACCCCTTCCCCAGTTCTCTGAGGCAAATATAGACATAGAAAGTATTTACTACTCACTTCCTTTACAGCACTGGAAGATTACACCTCAAAGGAAGCAAGCAATAAAAAACGTCTTCTACCTCTCTGATAAGCGACAGCAGGGACAGCTTTTCTCACCATTTACCAACCAACATTAAGTAATCAAAGGGATTCTACCCATATAGTCTATCAATAATCAGGTCTACTAAAGCCAATCCTGGTACATCAAGTCAACCTCCCCAAACCCTCTCAAATTTAGCTGGGCATCCACGGTGCTGGTAAATAACCCGTTCATATCCTAAAGTAGTCCCCATGTGGTCTAGCTATTCCTTAAGGGATGGGGAGGAAGTGCTTTTTCAGTGATGATAATTTTATGTGCCTGAAACAAGACCCTGGAAGACACTTCCTTAGTAAAGGCATCCAGTATAATGTCATTGAAAACTCCCAGCAGACAGTGCCTGGGGTCAGAAGGGATGTCTGTTTGGAATACTCTGTTAACTGTTGCAAGAACAGATGCCCACTATCTGTGTAATTTGGGATAAAGAAATTGGAAAGGAACCAGTGTTTGAGCTTTTCCGGGGATCTCTGCCACATCCCATATGTAAGGAGAAAAACCGAAGAGAAGAGTATGCCCCAAGGGGGATATTATGGGCAGTATATCACCGGAAAATAAATATATGGTGCAAAAATCGAATACAGAAATGTTATTTAAAAAGATTATCACAAAGTTTTTATTGATTGCAAGGTATACAAAAATATCTATAACATGGAATTAATATAAGATCAAAAAAATCAAAGAGTATCTGAAAAATATCTGTGTAATTTGGGATATCTCCACAGCATATGTATGAGTTTCCTATGGTGTCTTTTAGCTTTTCTCACATTTACAGCAGACTGCCCACCTCAGGTTTGCCATTGTGCTACCCAGGATTACATAAAAGATCTGCTCTGAGGAAGGAGATGGGCAGCTGTTATAGGAGCCCTACAACCCAACACTGGGCTGACATTCCAGCTCTGACAGGGAAAAAATACAATAAAATAACAGCACACACACCCATGCCTGAGAGGTGAGTTGGCACTATCATAACCAAGAACCTGGAGTTTCCTTGCCTGCCTGTGTCATTCAGGTAGGTCCTCATTATTGCTTCTCCTAAACAGTATGCTCATTTTAGCTGGTGGAATAATGTGCTATTATTCATATTACAGGCTGGTCATTACTTACCCAGTTTCACAGTGAAAACATCCTCCAGACTGCTGTGTTCCACATGACAGGAGTAAGTATCTCCCTCCCTTGTTGGCACTTCAACACTGACTCTAATCTGATAGGTTCCATCAGGATGGGGGAGAATTGGACTCATTTCATCTGAAGGAACATCATCCTCCCCATTCCTCACCCACTTCACATCCACAGATCGGGGGTGAAACCCGTACACCAGGCAATGAAGTCTGGTCACCCCATCCGACTGACGATGACCCCACACCCTCACCTCTGGACGCACTGAAAAACAACAAGAATTACTTTAAATTGCAATTTTCTGCTTGAGCTACTGAGCTCTATAAGCAACAGGCTTTTTACAACAGGAGGTAAGGTGAAACAGGAAACTATATGGGCACTCCTGCCTTTCTGTCAGATAAAGCACCACTTTGCCCAGAAAATTGTTGCAATTACAAATGTTTAGGCATTTTCATGTAGATTTTGTTTGTTTGTATTGGTATGACACAAAAAAGTGGAGAAACAAAAAGCCAAATCTAACACATTCCACGCAAAACTCCAAAAATGGACTGGACAAAATTATTGTCACCTTCTCAAAATTGTATGAAATAATTGCGTTCCAAGTTTATGATGCTCCTGTAATTTGTAATTCTACTCACCTGTATCAATTAACAGGTGCTGACAATATAGAAATCACACCAGCAACCAGTTAAAATGGTGAAAAATGTACTCATTTTTTTTGTTGTGTGTCTCTGTGTGCCACACAGAACACGGAGAAGAGAAAGAACAGCAAATAATTGTCTGAGGATTTGAGAGCAAAAATTGTGGACAATTTCAAGGTTACAAGTCCATCTCCAGATATCTTAATATTTCTGGGTCCACAGTGCGCAACATTGTCAAGAAGTTTACAGCCCATGGCACTGTAGCTAATCTCCCTGGACATGGACGAAAGAGAAAAATTTATTAAGGAGTTCACCAAAACTTAACTGAGGAGGCAAAAAATCCTTTTGGGAAAATGTGCGGTGGACAGACGAAACAAAATGCCAGCTTTTTGGTAATGCCCATCATTCTACTGTTTTCAGAAAAAGAAATTAGGCCTTTATGCCGCATACACACGATCGGATTTCTCGTCAGAAAAAGATATGATGGCTTTTCCGACGGGATTCCGCTCAAGTTTGCCTTGCATACACAAGGTCACGCAAAAGTTTGCTGAAATTACCACCGTCAAGAACACGGTGACGTACAACAGTACGACAAGCCGAGAAAATGACGTTCAATGCTTCTGAGCATGCGTCAAATTGTTTCCGAGCATGCGTAGGAATTTTGCACGTCGTAATTGCCACAGACGTGCCACAGACAATCACATTTTTGGTTAGGAACTTTTTCCGACTGAAAAATTAAGAATATGCTCTCAATTTTTTGCTGGCTGGAATTCAGCCAGCAAAAGTCAGATGGAGCATACACACGGTCGCATTTTCCGTCGAAAAAATCTCATCGGTCTTTTGCGGGCCAAAATTCCGATCATGTGTACGCGGCATAAAAGAGAAGAATATAGTCCCTACAGTCAGACATGGTGGAGGTTTACTGATGTTTTGGAGTTGCTTTGCTGCTTCATAACTGGATGTCTTGACCGTGTGCATGGCATTATGAAATCTGAAGACTACCAAAGAATTCTGGGGTGCAATGTAAGGCCCAGTGTCAGAAAGTTGGGTATTCTTCAGAGATCAAGGGTCTTACCGCAGGACAATGACCCAAAGCACACGTCAAAAAGCATCCAGAAAAAGTTCAAGACAAAAGCACTGGAGAGTACTGAACTGGCCAGCAATGAGTCCAGATCTAAATCCCATAGAGCACCTGTGGAGAGGTCTCAAAATAGCAGTTCGGTGTCAGGTTACCTGAGGCCAGGTGACAGATGCACACCGTTGATGTCAGGAGTGCATCACTAAGATAGTGGACCCTTCGGCTGACTGCTGCGGATGGAGCTCTGGGTGGTTCAGGAAAGCAGGGCCACTGGAGCACAGACACGGATCGCACTGGGAGCTAGAGCTTGAGAGTCCCCAAGGCGTGGAGTCTAAGAGCTAGCAGGTTTTCACCAGGGCCTCTGATGTGGAGGATGGCCTTAGCTGCAACTGACTCCAGGTCGCGGCCCCCAGGGTCTCCCAGCTGACGTTAGGCTACTGGTGGATAGAGTGGAAGCAGCCATCCAGGACAACAAGGAATAGTCAGGAGGATAAGCCAAGGGTCAGGGTATCTAGCAGATAGAGATAGACAGGAGAACATGCCAAGGGTTGGGGTATCAAGCAGACAGGGATAATCAAGGTCAGTAAACGGAATCAGATGTAGAGCATACAGCAGGAACCACACAGGAAGCCTAACACACCAATATTTAACAGCAAGGCTTGGCTTGCAGTGCACAGATTAATATAGTGTTTCCTGTTAGAGGCTGGGGTAGAGCCATGCTTCAGGGAAGATTGCTTAAGCACACAGATGAACAGCAATTGCTCTCTAAGCTGAACACAACAGAGAGGTAAGCAGACAGACATGAACATCACTGCAGATTCATGACATTGGGAGAAGGAACCCTTCCAATCTGAGAGACCTGGAGCAGTGGGCGAAAGAAGAGTGGTGCAAAATTCCTGTAGAGAGGTGTAAGGAACTCACTGATGGTTACAGGAAGTGATTGGTTTCAGTTATTTTTTTTTCAAGGGGTGTGCTACCAAATATTAAATGGAGGGTCCCAATAGTTTTGTCCAGTCTATTTTTGGAGTTTTGGCTTTTTGTTTCTCCGCTTTTTTGGGTCATACCAATACAAACAAAAAATAAACATGAGAATGCCTAAACATTTGTAATTGTAACAATTTTCTGGGCGAAGTGGTGCATTATCTGACAGAAATGTAGGGCTGCCAATATTTTTGGCCATGACTGTATTCATCTACAAGAGGGATAAAAAAATATGTACAAAAGAATTATACATTCCCTCCAACTCACAATGGCGGTATTTGTCTATAAAGAAACACAAAAAACATATCATGTGTATCTAATAAGTAAAAAATATTTTCTGTAATGTTTCAGAACACAAATAATTGCCCACCTGCAATATGTGTGTGTTGAGAAAGAATTTATCATTACCATTTTTTGGAAAGTCATCGGTTTTCACATCTAGATAATTCTGCATCCACTGAACACACGCCGTGTCTTTATAATCGAATTGTCTTCTGACACTGTTCGGTCTTCTGTTCCATTCCTTGGCTGATACTAAAGCCGCTGCCTCGTCCACAGACGCCATAAACTTCCTCTTCTCGTTGTCCAAAAAGATAAAATCTCTACCATGAGCACCAAACTCTTCTTCCCCACCCGTAGAATTATCCTCATAAATCCAGCAACCAAATTTCACCTGATAGAAATATAGATCTGTATAATCTATATATAGAAAATATGAATTATTTTTTTCATAAACAGAAGTATATGAGAAAAGAAGTAGAGGTGCATACCAGTAATACGGTATTTTTTAAAGACGCTATTAGAGGGTCATCCCTCTCCACTCTATCTAACTTTATTAAAATAGTTTTTCTGTTAGTTATACTTTAAAGGAAGAATACACATGACAATATTTGCTTTGCCCTGGAGTTCAGTTTTAAATAGCATGCTTTGGGGGATGCCTTAACCTGGGGGTCAGCAACCCATCGATCATGATCTACCCATATATATATAGGCAGGTGACAGGTAGATTGCAACCCCATGGTTGCTGACCCTGGAACCTGGAGAAAAGTGCAGCAGAGAGGCATTTAGTGAAACCAATGGACTGTATTTTCCTCCCTGCAGCAACTGGATGCCGGAAATGCCTGCTTCTCCTCCTCTCCGTCCGCTGGCATTCAGCTGCTGCAGGTAGGAAAATACAGCCCACCGGTTCCACTAAACACTGCCCCTCCTCTCCAGGTTCTTCCTTGTGCTGCCTGGCCCCCCGTGTGCTCCCTTGCCCCCCCCCCCTCCTCACCTCTCCCATCAGCTGCCGCAGGGGATGTTTAAGGAGAGCAGGGAAGGGGCCAGTAAATGTGTAATTTACCGTCCCCTTCCTTTTTTGAATGAACACAGTCAGTGAAAACTGTGGGCTTGATCTACTAAAACCGAGAGTGCGAAATCTGGCGCAGCTCTGCGCAGAAACAAATCAGCTTCCAGTTTTTTTTGTGAAAACTTAATTGAACAAGCTGGAGTTAGAAGCTGATTGGCTACCATGCACAGCCACACCAGAGTTTGCACTCTCACGTTTAAGTAAATCACCCCTGTGTTTACTATGCTTCATTCATTCATTCACTGTCCAGTGCAGCTGATGCTGCAGAGAAAGGGAGTGGGGAATGTTTCTTTCTCTGTCTCAAAAGTGAGACATCAGGGGTATGTTTAGACCCCTGATATTTCACCAACTCCCCCCCACTGGGGCTCCTAAATATTTGTAAAAAAATATTAAAAAAAAAAAAATTGTAAACAATGAAAGATAAAATAATACAAATAAAAAAACTACTGACACCATCCACTGCCCTACAGACTCAATCCACTGCTGTACTAACACTGTCCTCTGCCCTACTGATACCGTCCACTGTTTTACTGACTGACTCTGTTCAGTTTTAACCGCTTCCCGACCAGCTCCTGTAGATATACGTCGGCAGAATGGCACGGCTGCGCAAAGTAACGTACCCGTGTGCGCACGCGCCTGCCACAAGCTCCGTGAGTCGAGTCCGCGGGGATACCTGCGATCGCCTCACAGAGAGGACGAATGGGGAGATGCTGATGTAAACAGCATCTCCCCGTTCTGCCTAGTGACAGGCTCACTGATCTCTGCCCCTGTCATCGGAGCAGAGATCAATGACGTGCCACACACAGCCCATCCCCTCTACAGTTAGAAACATGCCCCTAGTACTGACTTAACCCCTCCCCGCCCCCTAGTGGTTAACCCCTTCACTGCCAGTGTCATTTGCACAGGAATCAGTGCGTTTGTATAGCACTGATTGCTGTATAAATGACAATGGTCCCAAAAAATGTGTCAAAAATGTCTGATGTGCCCGCCATAATGTTACAGTCACAATAAAAATCGCTGATCGCCGCCATTACTAGTAAAAAAAAAAATTATTAATAAAAATGCCATAAAACTATCCCCTATTTTGTAAACGCTATAACTTTTGCGCAAACCAATCACTAAACGCTTATTGCAATTTTTTTTTTTTTTACCAAAAATATGTAGAAGAATACGGATCGGCCTAAACTGAGGGAAAAAAATGTTTTTTTTATATATTTTTTGGGGATATTTATTATAGCAAAATGTAAAAAATAATGCGTTTTTTTTCAAAATTGTCGCTGTTATTTTGTTTATAGCGCAAAAAATAAAAATCGCAGAGATGATCACATACCACCAAAAGAAAGCTCTATTTGTGGGAAAAAAAGGACGTCAATTTTGTTTCGGAGCCACGTCGCACGACCGCGCAATTGTCAGTTAAATTGACGCAGTGCTGAATCGCAAAAAGTGCTCTGGTCAGGAAGTGGTTAAAGCGGTTGTATACCTATATTTGTAACTTTTACCTACAGGTAAGCCTATAATAAGGCTTACCTGTAGGTAAAAAAAATATCTCCTAAACCTGTAAGGTTTAGGAGATATTCCCCTCGCAATGAGCCGCTAACTGCAGCGGCGCATGCGCACAGGGGACTCTCGGCTGACAGCCCGGCAAACTCCGGAGCTTGCCGGGCAGAAGTCTCCCGCGCGCATGCGCGGGAGTGACGACATCGCGGCTCCGGCCACTCACAGCGCCGGAGCCGCGATACCCGGAAGACACGCCGAGGGGAGATGTCGGCTCCCTCGGCGTGGACCAGGTGAGATGCCGGCGCCTCGTTCTAAGGTAAGTATCTCATAATGAGCTAGTATGCGGTGCATACTAGCTCATTATGCCTTTTCCCTTGCAGGTGTAAAAAAAAAAAAAAAAATGACAGCGGGTATACAACCGCTTTAAGGTCGGCTAAATTTTTATTTTTACGGTGAAATTTGTTTTATTAAATTTTCTAAATTTTCCAAATTTTTCTTACTATTTAGTTAGGCTTTGCTAGTTTATTTCTTGATTTATATAAAAAAAAGGTGATAAACCCAGATGATCTTTGATCTCGTTCATATTGTTTAGGTAGATCTCTACCTCCAAAAGGTTGCCTACTCCTGCCCTAACCCCTTGTCTAATAAGGTACTTCAATTGATGGTATAGTAAAAAAGGGATTAAAGCAAGCTCATGGTGAAGGACTTTAAGATCACTTTTACAGGGCTCCAAAGGCGCTTGTCCCCTTCACTGGCACCCACAGTGGTTCCTGGACTCTCCCATTCCTCTGGTAAGCAGCGGTAACTAAAAAAACAGTAAGGGATAGGGGAACATCCATTCCCCTATCCCCCTGCAAAAAATGAACATGACAGCTGTCATTCCTCAGCTACTGTAGCCAGGGATGCAGCTAATCAAGCATTATCTGTGCTTGATTAACAGCAGTGGAGGGCAGGGGAGACATTGGGAGGCTTGTTAACCCTTTTGTAAAAGCAATGAAATTACATATATATATATATATATATATATATATATATATATATATATATATATATGTGGGTTTTTTAAAAGCACCTTTCTCACCCCTGTACACACCCCATTGACAATGCGCAGCGCAAGGCGTGCACGTGTATGTAAACATAACATGTGAATATTGCCACTAACACTGGAGTTAGAGCAACACTTCTAGGACTATAATTAATGGTTAATGATAAACTGATAACCTGTAAAGGCTTTTAAAGTATTTCCTAATAAGAATGGGTTCCCCCACCAGGGGTCCTGGCTCCTCCCCCCTACTGAGTGCCCCTATAGCAAGCCTCTTGTTATGGGGGTTCTTGAGCATGCTCGCTCCTGAGCCACGGCCCTGTGAATAGACATTGTCCATTCACATACAGAGCGTGGCTAAGCCCCACCCCCACTCTCTCCTCATTGGCTCACTGTGTGTGATTGACAAAAGAAGGAGCTAATGGTTCCCACTACTGTGTGAGCCAATGAGGGGAGAGAGATGTGGGACTTGTGCACATTGCTGGATGGAGAGGGGGCCCAGGTAAATATAAGGGCGGCTGGAGGGGGAGAGATGCAGCCAGAGAGTTTTTACCTTCATGCATAGAATGCATGAAGGTAAAAAAAAAACCTTCTGCCTTTACAACCACTTTAAAGGGTAACTCCACTTTCGTGGGGAAAAAATAATAAATAAATAAAAAATAATATAGCGTATACAATTGCGACACAAGTCATATTGTAATTAAATGTTATTAAAAATTACCTTTCCTTCTCAATCTGCAGCTCTGTAATTTTCTGAAAATGCAATATGGCTACCTGGAGGTGTTCTGTACACAGAATGTATACAGAAAGCCCCTCAGAAACATCATTTCCTGCTTATGTGATTGGCTCACCAATTTTCCCTGCACTAAGATACAAGTTGGATATCAGGCATCCCCTGCAACAAAAAAAAATCATTTTTGGTGAGATACTCCTAATAGGAAATAACATCTAAAGGGATGCAGGTCCAGCAGTTTTTCTCATTAGAGCTCTACAGCTCCGTAGCTAATTGATAATTATGAAACCACTCCCATTAGACTCACTTTCCCACATGGATACAAACACACAGGGATTTCTTCAGAATAACAAACGGAAGGAATCTGCAAAAAAGTTTGTTAAAATCCTTGCAATGAACATAGATCACCCAGAGGGGAATGTTTTTTTTCTCAACAAGAGTGGAGTTACGCTTTAAGTGCTCTTATAGCTGACTGTAACACCTGTCATCTCAGATTTAACAGCAGGTGGCACTGCAGAGGGTTTTTCAAGCAAAAGCTACAACATCCTCCTGAGCAGATTCAATTGGGACACTAAAGCTGGCTATGCACTAGTAGAATTTAAAAAGAGAATTTGTACAGAAATTTATACACAAATTCTCAGTACATTCAACAACTTGACAAATGTTTGAAAGTAGTTCAAATTTCATTGCTTTTAACATTTAATTTAGGAACGAATGGGGTTTACTGAATGAAAACCACATACACTGTTAGAAATTCACTTGTTCAAGAAAAAATTTTCATCCCACTCCCTCAAATATTCTAGTCACTTAGGTTGAAAATGGATATTGATTTGACCCCACTAATGACTAAGACTAAAAAATCAAACAAATCTTTAAAATGAAAAACTTTGATTGAAATTCTGCTAATGTATAGCCAGCTATCCTGTGAGTTTGAGCTCCTTCAAGGGTTTTTGGAGCACTTTTTTATGTGGGCTTGCGCAAACATTTTTCAGGCATTTTCAGGCTTGAGCATTTTTTTATTTAGCCAATGAGAAGCTAGTTATTAGGAGAAGAGGCAAGAAAATGGGCAAGAAGCACACATTATGGGCATTTTACAGGCACTCCCATTGAAGTCTATAGGGACCAAAATGTGACTTTGTCCCAAAGAAGCTCATGTACTGTTTCAAGCTCTTATTGACAAGCTACAAGTGACAACACTCAGATGTGAACGGGCACCAATGATAATTCTCATTTTGGGCATTCAAATGTTCTAGAAAAGTGCTTCAAATCGCTCAGGAATGAGCTGAGCACTACAGAATTTGACCAGTCTAAACATTTGCTTGCATATCTGTCTGATATATAGAGAATAAAACAATTCAGAAGCCCAGTCAACTATGGCTCATGAATTGTATAATCTACAGACTGGAAAAATCACCATGCATATATTCTGTTGAAACTAAAGAATATGTCAACTTAACATTTCATATTCCTGATATGTGCCTGCTGTACCATGTACTACTGTATCCTGTGTTTTTTTTATTGCTTTATTTGTGTGAAATCTCTGGTGTTCCTGCGAGTCCCTCTGCTTTCATATTAAAAACTGACCACATTAGGTATGAGAGCACAGCGTGGTCAGTCCTCTAGAACTTAGCCTGCTCTCCTCCAATGATCAAACCTCTGCTGACATGCCCCCTCTGCACAGCTTTTCAGCGGGGATATCAATGTGCTGCTATTTCTCCTCCCCCAGCTCTCTAAGCTCCTTATGCTGTTGAAAACAGAGGACGTGATCACTTATAAAAAAAAGGAGAAAATTTATTTATAATGTTTTTTCTATTCATGCACAAATATTTTGCCTTTCATTTCTATTTTAACCTGAATGGCTAGTTTTACAAGGTGAGGGTTCACATATACTTAAGCAGAAATTCGATCACTGGTAGCCCTAATTGTCAGGTACAAACGTTGGGTTTGTTAGCAAAACAAATCAACTATAAATTCTGGTCAAAATTGGCCAATGCTTTAGTGTAGTCATACAGTAGCACAGAAAAATAAAGGAGCGACGTAGGTGACTTTTGCTTACTTTGCGAGGGGCTCAGACGCTGTATTGTTTGCTGATGCCTCCGTTCATAGTACTTTGCAATTTCCTCCAGATCTTCCCAGTGTCTAGGATCAACTTTACCCAGCCAGTCAGCAAGATGTTGCAGTTTTCGGTCACTGTTGATGTATTTTAAAATCGGAACATCATCTAGAAAACCAATTATTTGGGTTTGCGGTGGGGTTGACCCTTTTGGGGACCAGATGGTTGTAAAGCAGTAGTTCAGTCTATGACTGTCTGTGGAGGGAAAAACAGGAGAATAAAATTGAAAATGAAGTACAGAAAGCACGGCACTAGGAGGTCATCAGCATCAAGGTATCACAGACAGCCAGGAGACGCAAAGAACAAAAGCATCCCCATCACAGACCATAATTTTACCTCTAAAGGAGTAAAATTAGGAAAAACAGGGCCACACAACTTTCCTCAGGACATCTTTTGGTGAAAAAGTTAAAGGCCATGAAAGTATCTGGCCTACCTGAACGTGAGAAGAAAAGCCTGTCTCCTCTTAAGCTTTGGAGATCCAACATACCCTTTGCTGGGTCATTAGCTAGAGGTGTGAGCATTTCTGATTGGAGAGCTCTAGCTCAAACTCATACCATCATAGGACAGCTGAACACCTGTTCCCCAACTTCCTTCTGGTACTCTCCAGTGAGCTTCTCCAGACCCAAATGATCTCCAGGACTATGCTTTGTGAATAGGCCCCCCAGCTGAAGCTTTAGCTGGGACCTCAATGTCTTCTAGACTGCCCCTCCAGAAATGCTGCCCCAGGGGCAGAGCCCCTGCACAAGGGATCTACTCCAGCAGTACTGGACCAAGGAACTCAACTGCTTCTGTCTCAGGCCCCATACTATTTATGGGCTCTCCCACCACCTACTGGGCACACCTCCCCAGGGATTGGCTGGATTCCCCTAAATATTCAGGCTGTTCTTTCTCTCACTGTAATTATAGAATCCTCTAGAATACAGGGGGAAGCAATCAGAGCAGCATCCTGTGAGACACTGAGCAGGCCTGAATAATCATTAAATTAACCTAACAATCCACACTACTATAGGAGGGTGCTACAACAGCTTTTCAATGCATCTGGAAGGTATTTAGCTAATTCAAACTGAAAATTTAGCTGGGCTTTCAAAACTAATCATAACTACAACCCTCCCAGTAACTCTATGGGCTGGGTTACTTGTGAAAGCACGTCCAACCCATTTCCCGAATGTGTCCGGGAAAATACTTTGGACACAAAGCCAGTAAACCAGTGGCAGTAAACACCAATGCAAAAAAGTATCAATATTTACAAGAGCACAGTATGCCCACATCTAGCTATTCACTTGAATGGCAGGCTATACAGTATGAGGGTCTCTTGGTGCGGGAAAGAACCGGTAAATATATGCTAGGGATATAAAATGCATGTAAATCTTTCTGTGCATGAACCCCAATACTAACCTTTCCCTGTAACTCTAACTATCACACTAGAATCCTAACATTATTTCTCACACTAACCATTCCTAGTGGAATCTGAAATCCCTTTCTGTATACTTCATTGCCAGGATATCCTGCACCAAAAACTATTGATCCGTGCATCAGATGCAAGAGCCAGGATCGCTTCTTGGCCTTTTGGCTAAGATCAAGTGTAGTATCGACTTTAGCCCTTAGGGGTGTCTCTGCTTCACAGCTAGGACATTGAGAACCACTTGCATCTATCCAAGCCAATTGGTCCTTGTGGGGTACCCTCTGCTCGGCCTGGTAGGATCGTTGAGTAAATTCAGCTTCACCTACCTGCTTCTATTGGGTTAGAGGCTTAGCCCCCACAGGGAACGAGATTGCGGTCTTCCCTCCTCCCCCACTCCGCATTACTACCTCCGGGCAGTAGATGCTAGAGCCTTTGTAAAGGCTACGAAAAGAGCGAAGACGTCAAGGAACCAGAAGGAAGCCGCCTAAGAACACCTGAAGCAACATTCAAATCCTTGACGATGGGGAAGAGCCACAAGAAGACCAGCAAGGAGAAGAAGAACCCCGTTCCAGCCACTTCCTCTGAGCCCAGGAATGCCGCTGCCTCAACCCCCGCCTCTACCCGGGCCGGCACCAGCCGACCAGGACCAGCCAAGCCAGACCAGCCTGCAGACGGGCTCCCAGCATTGGAGCCTTGGAAGAAGCAGACGGTCGTGCTGCAGCTGAAGAAGGTGGACAGAAGAGTCCCTGACATGACCCCGGAGATCTTCGGAAAGAAGATGATTCTGGAACAGGGGTTCAGCAAAGCAGAGACGCTTTCTGTGCAGGCCTTCACAAGAGGTATATTCTTTATAACTTTTGTGTCATTTCAGGTCTGCAGAAGATACTGGGAGATGGTGAAAACCAGTGGCCCTGAATCCCCTTTCCGGAAGTTCACTGCGAACTGCCCCATAACACGGGACGAAAAGCGGGTGACAGTGGCCATGAGGAACCCCCATGCCAGTGGAAAGGACATAGCCACCTACCTCCAGAGGTTCTGCACCATGGTGAAGGACCCGATCTAAATCCTCGATGCCAACGGCTTCTGGATAGGTAAGTAGTCTGTGCTCTGCAAACTGAGGAAAGACCCTTCGGGGACATCCAGCACCTGCAGCCTTTCTTCTCCCTGGGATCATCCGCAGAAATCCTTTTCTACCCCGGCATACCCTACAACTGTAACAAGTGTGGGCAACTGGGACATATAGGTAAGGACTGTACAGAGCTTGCTTGCAGGTTCTGTAGGGTTACAGGCCACGAGACCAAGGACTGTCCGAGGTCCAAAGCCTGCAACCTTTGCGGATTGGCAGAGCATGTCTTCAGACACTGCCCCCAGAGGACCCGGACCTACGCCGGAACCCTGATCCAGGGTAAGCCATGCGGGAGGAAGCTGCCAGAAAAACCAAAGAAACCAAAGGAACCTCGAAAGGCCACAGGTAAGTCCACTCCCACCCCCCCTGCCCCACCTCTTGCCCCTGCCCCACCCCCTGCCTCCAGCACATCCCCACCCACCCCCTCTGTGCCGGAGAAACCCCTCCCCCCCAAACCTGTCCTCCCTGGAGGACTTCCCCACCCCCCTCCACCCCCACCAGTGGCCCAAAAGGAAGCCAGAAATGGAAGCCAGAGAGCTCAACAGCTGAGGAACCTGCCACCTCCACCAAACGGCCCAATGGGGTTCAACACGACAGCGATGGACCAGAGCAAGTAGTGGACGACCTAGAGTCTGCAGGAGAGGAGGAGGAGATCATGGTCGACCCCGAGCATGACCTCCCCCCAACGTCCACATCAGCCAGCAGATGATGGAGTCTGTCCTTGAGGAGCTGGGCCTGGCCCAGAACACAGGACAGGCAGAAGACGCAATGGAAGAGCCACCCCCCCTCCAGGGAGGTAAGTTTGGACCCTTGTTAACTAGACCCTCTTTCATTATGGCTGAGATCTCAATCTTTTCCATTAATGTGAGGAGTATCAAGGATACATCTAGAAGGCAAGCTGTCCTGACCTTTCTTTCAAGTCAGCAGAGTGATGTCTACATGCTTCAGGAGTGTGCCCTTCCTCCCTTGAGGAGGTCAACTCATCTGTCCTCCCAGTGGACACTTGGTCCCTCCTACTGGTCCGGGGGTGGCGATTGCAAGTCTGCAGGAGTAGCCATTCTGGTCAGGGGTGGGTGCTTCACGGTTGACTCTATCCATGAGCTAGTCTGTGGCCGTCTTTTGGTCATAGACAGCTCGTGGGTGGAAGAGCCAGTTAGGCTCATCAATTTGTATGCCCCCCCAGACAAGAATGCGCGGCTGGAACTTTTCCAGACCCTGCGGACCCAACTCGTCACCACCAGAACAGTGGTGATCGGCGGTGATTTTAACTGTCTGATCAAGGAGGATGGGCGCAGCTCCAGCATATATGCAAAACTTGATGCTACTTCTAGGCTGCTCAAGGAGATGATCTCGGAGGCCTCCTTGCAGGACGCCATGGGATCCATAGGGAAAGAGACCGTGAACTATTCGTGGTGCCGACCCGATGGATCTGTGCGTTCCAGGATTGACTTCGTGCTCACTTCAAGAACAGTCAAGCATTGTGAGTTCTCCATGGTCCCCTGCTTTTTCTCTGACCACAGGGCTATTCGCTTTCAGAGTGACCTGGGCGAGGGCTTCGCCCGCGGACCGGGTTCCTGGAAGCTGAATAGCACCCTGCTGGAAAACGAGGAATTGATGGGGGAACTCTGGGAGGCCTATGCCACCTGGATGGAGGAAAAGAGATTCTTCGGAAGGGTAAGTGATTGGTGGGAGTTTGTGAAGGTTAAGCTGCGTAGCTTCTTTCAGGCAAGGGGACGCCAGCGTGTGTGTGCCAGGAGGAGGGAACTCAGGAGACTGCAATGTCAGTTGCAGTCCCTGCAGGACCTTCATCACTGTGGCTGGGACGTTAGGCAGGACCTGGAGGACACCAAGAAGAGCCTGAAAGGACACTGCGAGGAAGAATCCAGGCACATTGTCTTCCATGCCAAGGTGGAGAATCTTGAGAAAGGTGGGAAGTGTAATTCTTTCTTTTTCAGGAAACTTCACTCAGGACACACACCCTTGACAGAGCTGCGTGACGAGAACGGAACACTCCAGAAGGGGAAGAAGGCTGTGATGCAAGTGGTCAGCGACTACTACACCAACCTCTACTCCCCGAAGGAAACGGACACACAGGCGGCCGACAGGTTCCTGTCAGGTATCTCTAACCAAATTGATCCTGCAGGTTCATCAACCGTCAATGCCCCCTTGGTGTTGGAGGAGCTGCACTCTGCCACTAAATCCTTTAGGCAAGGCAGGACCCCGGGCTGCGATGGTCTCCCAGTTGAGCTCTATGTAGCACTGTGGGATCTCGTGGGCCCGGACCTGCTCGAGCTGTATGGGGAGATGGTGGTGGAGGGCAGAATGCCTCCGTCACTGAGGGAGGGGATGATCACGATTTTGTATAAGCGGAAGGGGGAGAGATCGGATCTTAAAAATTGGCGCCCGATCTCTCTTCTGAATGTGGACTACAAAATCCTCGCCAAGGTCCTGGCTAACAGGCTGAAGTCTGTCATTGGACAGATCATCCACCCGGGTCAGACTTGCAGCATTCCTGGTCGCAGGATTGCGGACAGCCTTGCGCTTGTCCGGGACACGGTCCAGTACATTCATGGCCACCGTGTTCACACGGCCCTGGTCAGTCTTGACCAGGAGAAGGCCTTTGACTGTGTCTCCCACGGGTTTATGTGCAGAGCCCTGTGCAGGTTTGGTCTTGGGGAAATGTTTTGTTCGTATGTGGATATAATGTACACTGACATTTCTAGTTTGGTGCTGGTAAATGGCTGGAAAACTGACCCCTTTCCAATCTTGTCTGGGGTCAGACAAGGCTGCCCTCTCTCACCTCTGCTTTTTGTTTGTTGTATAGAGCTCTTCGCCCGAAGCATCAGACGGAACACAGAGATCAGAGGGATCACCGCACCAGGACCGGACAGACGGGAGGTCAAGTGCTCACTCTACATGGACGAAGTGACGGTGTTCTGTGCTGATCGGCGCTCCATCGACACACTCGCCCAGACCAAGCTTCAGGGGCAAAGGTCAACTGCGGGAAGTCAGAAGTCATGCTCTTCGGAAAGTGGTTCCTGCCTTCTTCTGCACCCATTCCTTTCAGCATCAAGACGGACTACATCAAAATCCTTGGGGTCCGGTTCAGAGCTGAGGGCGCAGCCCTGAAGTCCTGGGAGGAAAGACTGTCAAAGATGCGACAGAAGTTTGGACTTTGGAGCCTCAGAGAACTCACCATCGAAGGTAAAACACTGGTACTCCGCAGCAAGATCCTCCCTGTGTTGCAGTACCTCGCCCAGGCCTGCCCCCCCCGGGTTAACACCTGTAAGGCCATCACCAGGGCGGTGTTTCACTTCATCTGGCGCTCCAAAACGGACAGAGTGAAGCAGGCGCTTATGTTCAAGGAACCCCTCAAAGGCGGTAAGGGCGTGCCCGACATCGCTACCCTACTGAGGGTGTGCTTTGCTTGTAACTGCATCCGCAGGACATTGGTTGACAGAACTGTGGACTCTGGTGGTAACTCCATGTCCCGTTTTTTCCTCCTGCCTCTTTGGAGGACCCTTGGATGGGACAAATGGGACAGCTCCATTCCCTACAACTGGGACACCCCTTGGTACTACTTGGACACCTTCAAGTTTATTAAGGAGCTGGGGCTACATGGAGTGAAGCCCGACTTGTGGAAGCCAAAAACTATCCACAAGTTGATTAGAGCATCGGACATTGTTGAGACTGTTCCAGGCCTCCCTTCAGCCACTTGGAAAGTTTTCTGGAGCAATGTTTCTTCAAAGAGACTCACCAACAGGCACAAAGATCTGGCATGGATGGTAATCCAAGGGGGGTTGCCACTCAGGACATTCATGCATGCCAGAAACCTGTGCAGATACAGGCACAGGTTTTGCATCATCTAGGAGGAAACTGCTCTGCATGTTTTCTGGGAGTGCCCCTTTGCACAGGACCTGTTGAGGGCCTTGGAACCTGAACTCAAAGACTTTGTACCACAGACTGCTATCACACACTTTGGTGTGTTGAACGGACTCTTCTGTGGAACTCATTCACAGGAGGACATTGACGGTGCCTGGCGGGTGCTATGTTGCTTTAAGGATGCTTTATGGTGTGCCAGAAAGTGCCTCATCCACCAGCGGGAGAGGATGTCCATCGAGGACTGTCGCAGACTGGTCCACAGTCTGCTCAGAGACTACCACTTGATGGACTTCAAGGAAGAAGAGGAGGTCTGAAGATTCCCCCCCTCTCCCCCGTGTATCCTTTGGCAGTTCAAATAAAGCTTCGGGCCTGTGAACTCTTTTCTCCCTCCCCTACCCCACCTTCTCCACCCCCCCAACACACCCGTTGCCCATTTGAATGTTATTAGACTGTATGACCTGACTTTTGTGACATGTTTTTGAAGTAATGCTTGCAGGGTAATGCGGCGTCATGCATGATTTGATGTTTCGGGGTATTATTACTCTGCACAACACATTAGGCATCATACCGCAGGATGAATGTAATTTATTTGTATGCTTGGCAATGTATTGTTTTGTAGTGTATTTATGCGCTGCGTCGCAGTACAGATTGGATTGTACCCTGTTTAAGTACTTGTTTTTTGTATATTTTCTTGCAAAATAAAGTATACATTTTCAATCAAAAAAGAGCCAGGATGCTATGCAAAACCTGCTGGAGTGAAGGTAACCCGGAGCGGTTTGTAGCCGAAAGGGAAGCCTTCTGATGGGGACCGAGAACCATTCGGTCTTGGCAGAGGGTCGGGACCCTGGCCTTCTGGCCTGGATTGGGGCAGCTCTAGCTCCGGACAGTTATTCGGGAGAGAATGCTGGCTCCCCTTTCTCCCACCGGGGGAGCGGCCAGTATTTTCCGAATGTAATTAGGTAGGAGGGACAGAACGACGGTGAAGCCTGATGGCAAGGGCTCTCACCAAGCTTTCAGAACTCCATGTCTTCCTGCCTGGGGTGGGGGCTGCTGTGGTCTGGGCTGTGGGTCAGGGTTGCGGGTCAGGGTTGCTTTGAAAAGCCAGTGGTGAATGTGCCCCTGAAGTGGCAGTTCAGGGGTGCTGTACAGTCACTGTGTTTAGGAACTTGATTTTATGGCACTATGGTCACTTCACCACTACACACGTTTTTCACACCCGCCTCTTGGGCTGAGCCTTTTGGCTGGGACCAGGGGAAATTTTTAATCCTGGCTGGAGGGCCGGCCATTGTATTACACAATGGTCACTTTTCACTCTCCCACCTTCCTATCCCCCCACTCTTTTTATTTAATCCCCTGTTTGTCACTTTTTTGTATTTTTTTTGTTTGATATGTGTACACGTTTTGTCACTGTGGCGAGTAGGGTGTGGGTCCTCAGGTCTACCCTGAAAGTCTTGGGAAGGGGTGGACATAGGCCTTTTGGCTTGGTTCGCCTTCTCCTTTGGGGGTCTCCTTTCGGAGGAGCCCCACCTGTACTTGGGATGGTCTGTTTCGGCAGACCTTCCAGTAAATGGGGGTCCGCCTGGTTTCGACCAGATGGACCCATTGTATAAGTACCTCAGTCCCTGTCTGGAGCCTAACGCCCCGGGGGATCAGGGTAAGGTCTTTCCCTAGTGGAGGACTCTGAACATTCGTTGCACGTTTTTGTGTTTCACTCTTTATGTGTGTTCACTTTTTTTGGCACCGGGTGGAAGTTTTTGAGGTGTGTTTCATGCCACTGGCTTTAAAAGGAAAAAAAAAGCAAACAAAAAAAAAACACAAGAGCCAGGATGATGGTGCTATCATATAAAGATATATTCTTATTGAGTATTATAGCAAATCTTATTTTAACAATTTCCCTTTTAGAGTTTTGCTTTAACTTTAAAGGAAACATTCCATTCTGCACGTGGTTTTGATTGCAAATATAACAGAATAGTTTCCATTACAATACATCAAACTTGTCTGCATGTTATAATATTTGTGCTGTTTCTTCCTGAAAATTTCCCAGTTTATTCTTGCTTAACTACTTGCCGACCAGCCGCCACAGTTTTACTGCAGCAGAATGGCGCAGCTGGGCGAAACAACGTTATGTAACTTCGCTTCTCCCTGTGGCAACTAGGGGTGCACGCGCCCGCTGCTTGCCCCCAGAGCTGATGCGAGTGCCCGGCGGTCGCGATCACCGCCGGGATCCCGTGATCGCTGGTGACACACCGAGATCCGGGATCTGTGTGTGTAACCACACAGTTTTCGGTTCTCTGAACAAAGTATGAACAGCGATCTGTCATCTCCCCTAGACAGTCCCCTCCCCCCTTCAGTTAGAACACAGAGAGGGAACACAATTAACCCCTTGATCGCCCCCCAGTGTTAACCCCTTCCTTGCCAGTGACATTTTTAGAGTAATCAATGCATTTTTATAGCACCGATCGCTGTATAAATGCCAATGGTCCCAAAAATGTGTCAAAAGTGTTTGATGTGTCCGCCAAAATGTCGCAGTTATGATAAAAATCGCAGATCGCCGCCATTACTAGTAAAAAAAAATAATAAAAATGCTATAAATTTATCCCCTATTTTGTAGAGGCTATAACTTTTGCGCAAACCAATCAATATATGCTTATTGTGATTTTTATCACCAAAAATATGTAGAAGAATACACATCGGCCTAAACTTAGAAAAAAATAGCTTTTTTAAAAAAAATGGGGATATTTATTATAGCAAAAAGTACAAAATATTGCATTTTTTTCAAAATTCAAAACATTTTTGTTTATAGCGCAAAAAATAAAAAACGCAGAGATGATCAAATACCACCAAAAGTAAGCTCTATTTGTGGGGAAAAAAGGACATCAATTTTGTTTGGATGCAGCGCCGCACGACCGCGCACTTGTTAGTTAAAGCGACGCAGTACCCAATCGCAAAAAATGGCCCGGTCATTCAGCAGCCAATTCTTCCGTGGCTGAAGTGGTAAACCAGTTCAGCAATCACACCTTTACACCTCCTACAGACCAGGCAGTATTCACATTTCCATGATTCTAGCAATAGGTTTGTCTTTTAAACTGGTTGTAAAGGCAAAAGTTTTTTTTATCTTAATGTATTCTAAGCATTAAGGTAAAAAAACCTTCTGCATGCAGCTGTCCTACCATTTTTTTTCGAGCGTGGCCGGAATTGTGATTGACGATGGATCTACACCGGGGGACATTTATTTTTTATTTTTAATAAAGGACTTGTTAAAATAAAAGGATAACAAAAAGGAAATGACTTGATAAAACTCATATAGTGTCTTTACTCACTTTTTACACTTTTTTGGTGAATGGGTAGCCCCCCTGCCCCAAAGCACCCTCCCATGTTGAGGTCATGTGGCCTGGTATGGTTCAGGAGGGGGGGTGCTCGGTCGTCCCCTCTCTTTCCTGACCTTTCGGGCTGCATGCTCGCATAAAGGTCTGGTATGGATTTTGGGTGAACCCCATGCCATTTTTTAAAATTTTGGTGTGGGGTTCCCCTCAAAATCCATACCAGACTCAAAGGGCCTGGTATGGATTACAATATGCAAGTGTAGGCGCAAAAAGTGAAAAAGAGCAGTAAAACAACCCTTATTCCATACGTTAAATAAAAAGGAACAAGTCAATTACTGTAAACATAAAAACTATAAAAATTATTATTATAAAAACCATCTCAGCTAATAAAATATTCCCAAACAATGGCATAGGACGGTCATGATGATAAGTGTATATATATGTATAATAAAAAAACACGTATATACAGGAAAGTCCAAACCAGGACAGAGTCCACATGTAGGGCTGCCTTAAATGGGAACTGAAACTGGGTTCCAAATCCTGAGGAGAAACACAAAAGAGAGAGAGGCGCCTCTGGGTGTAGACTTTAAAAAACTGTTTATTGAATAATCTTGTGTCAATCACACTCACGTTTGGAAGATCATAAACAGGCATATATATGTAGAGTATCCATCAAGGGAGGTGTCATCAGGTCGGTCAGAAACCTTGCCTGGTATGGATTAGGGGGGACTCCACACCATTTTTTTGCTGATTCTTTTATTGCCGGTAATGCTTGTTTTTACATTCAGCTGTCAGTGGAGAAACTCGCTGACAGCTGATGACTTATCAGTTCTTAAGGATGTGGCGGATGGTTTCTCGGCCTGCTACTTAACAACCAGCTATAAACAGTTTGTTAAAGAGAATAAAAAACACCAAATGCAAAACGCATCAAAAATGCAAAACGAGCCTGAAAATCGCATCAACCACAAGCACATAGATGTGAACCTAGGTTTAGGGAGAAATAAAAACTGAACTCTAGGCAGATATAAAACACAAATTAATCTGTAATCATTAGTATGTCATTAAATGTATTTTTTAAATCCAAGCAGTTAAGGAGGCGAAAGCAGAGTAAAGCCCCGTACACACAAACAAAATATTGTACAAAAAAAATACCATTTTCAAAGCGATTGAACGATTATCTGATCATTAGTACACAGCTTTCATCCAAAATTTTCCGAAGGGACAAAAACTGAAATTTTTCTTGTACGATACCCGATCATACTATTTTCATTCAATCAGTACAGTTTTCATCCGAAAATACAATACAAATACATTACATCACTTCCGAATTTTTATTCTGTCGTTCAAGAATTTTGTACTTTAGTAACCTCTTTGTTTTCGATATGGAGACTAGCATGCAGAAAAAAGAAAAAAAGAAAATCATTCATCCGATAATCTCATCGTGTGTACTAGACTTTGCAGAGATGTGAGCTCATCTCTGTGCTGCTTCTTCTTTCACTGTTCAGTCACATGCTGATGGGTGTTTAGGACGACCTGGGCTCAGAGGAAGTGTGTTGAATGATGCTGGAAATCTGACTGAAGACATTTAGTGGCAGAAAAAAGTACTGTGGGAGAAATCTCTGGGTTGATGCGAATGGGCAAATATTGCAACAAAAGCTGATTTTGTTATTTTATATTTTAGGGTTTTTTATTTTTATTTTGTTATTTTTGACTGGAGTTCTGCTTTAACTTTCCATTCTGCAAGTGCTTTTGTTTACAACCTATATAACAGACTAGTTTCCTTTTATGTCAAACTTTCTGCATCAGATAATTTTTGTGCTGCCAGCGGCTGAACTGCATGTGCATGAGATTTGCAATTATAGACGGTGGAGATTCAGCAGAATGACCAGGAAATCAAAAAGCACTGGCTTCAGCTACCCACACTTAAAATGGCTGCAGTCGTACATGCCCTTCCAGCCTACTTTTTGAATATGAAAGAGGCAAATTTTGCTGTGGTAAGTGGATAAATACCATAACTGTAATTTTTGTAGTATTTTTTGCTAAATTCATCAAGTTTAACTAAAGTTCCTATTTAAGGCCTCTTGCATATGAAGGCTTGCAAACCTCCCAACATTTTGAGATGGGAATGAGGGACACCTACTAGCAAACATATGTAGGCATAGGACACGCCCCCTACCACACCCCCTTAAAGGAGAATTAACCAAAATAAAAGGTTAACTAAATCCACAAGGGCTTTTTTTTACCACTACTATTCCTTTATATTGGCTTTTAAAATGTACAAATGCAGCAATTTAGAATTTAGATGAAAGGTTAAGCACTGGGAAACACTTTTTGAAAGATAAAAAGTGTAATTTATATACAACTATATAGATGAGACCAAAATGAGGGACAAATGAAGGTGACAGAGGGACATTACTCCAAATCAGGGAAAGTCCCTCGAAATCAGGGACAGTTGGGAGCTATGGGCTTGGCAGCTCCTAGGTGCCAAGGTGTAACATTTTCAGTGCCACTTCAACCAACAATTCACAGCCTTGTTTACTCCCGATCAAGTTGTCTGCGTTGATGAGTCCCTGATTAAGTTTTCTGCCCGCTTATCTTTCAAACAGTATCTCCCCAGTAAGCGTGCCAGATATGGGGTCAAGTTGTATAAGCTCTGTAACAGGGCAACAGGCTATGCAGTTTACGAGGGGAAAGACAATCACATGGAGCCCCCCAACTGCCCAGACTACATAGGGAGCAGCGGTAAGATTATTCGGGACTTGGTGTCACCCTTATTCGGAAAGGGGTACCACTTGTACTTGGAAAATTATTACACAAGCGTGTCACATTTTAGTCACATTTTTGATTGTGGTATTAGCGCATGTGGCACCGTGCGATCTAATCGCCAGGGCTACCCCCAACGGCTTGTAGAATCCCGACTTAGACGGGGGAAAGAGACTGCTTGAGAAGTAATAATTTGCTTGCAGTGAAGTGGAGGGACACATGGAATGTTTTCGTTCTGTCTTCCATTCACGCAGATACGACAGTCGAAATTCCAACGGCGTTGGTGTTGTTGAGAAGCCCCTATGTATTCATGAATACAACCTTAACATGGGAGGGGTGGACTTTAATGACCAGATGATGGCGCCATACTTAATTGCCCATAAGGCCAGACGCTGGTATAAAAAAAGTGTCTCTTTACTTACAGTATTTCAATTGGCTCTGCTGAACGCTTATGTGCTATACAAAGCATCAGGACGAACTGGATCCTTCCTAAAATTCCAGGAAGAGATCATCATAGCCCTTCTGTTTCCAGATGGTGCTGTGGCCCAACTTCCCAATGCAAATGCAGTGAGCCGGCTGTATGAGAGGCACTTTCCAGAAGTCCTCTGTGGTACCCAAAAAAAGACGTTGTGTCTGCATAAAACACGGATATAGGAGTGACACTCACTTTTATTGTCCCTTCTGTCCTGACCAACCTGGTCTCTGCATTGGTGAATGTTTTCGGCGCTACCACACACTAGTGGAGTATTAGCATAGGGTACAGCACGGCACAGTCCTAGGGCACACTTACACAGGGTCTCGAAAAATGAGATGGCCATCACATTTTGAGAGACCGTAACCTGGAACATTTATAGTTAAAATAAAAGTGCAAAAGAAAAAATAAAGAAAAAAGCCAAAAATAGTTGTCATTTTATTGTTCTTCTCTCTCTATTGTTCTATATCTATTGTTACTGTATTTTATGCTTAACTGTAATGTTTTATTGTTACTGTGTTTTATTTTGTTTGCTTTGCAGGTATGGTATGTCCTACTGTTATACTGTAATGTTACTTTGTTTTATTGTCAACCATTATTTGCTTTGCAGGTACACCATTTAGCTGCAACACGGGTTTATATATTCTGACAGCAACAGATTTTGCTCTCACGATACAGTTAAAAAAAAAGCATATATGCGAAAGCATGGGGGCAGGGGTGGACATTAGGGGCAGATTGCCCCTATGCTTCGGCATGTTTTTTACTTTTTTTTGGCACAGATTGCAATTAAAAAAAGTTGTTTTATTGAGTTAATATTTTTTTGCTACCATTGTTTGCTTTTCTGGTATGCCATTAGGCTGCAGTATGGATTTATTTATTTTGACAGCAACAGGGTTTGCTCTCACGATACCTAAATCCATGACTCCAGCGCTGTAGGAGGCGATTTCACCATCACAGTTAAAAAAAGAGCATATATGCCGTATGCCATTCAGCTGCAGCACTGATTTATTTATTTTGACAGCAACATGGTTTGCTTTCAAGATACGTAAATCCATGACTCCAGCACTGTAGGAGGTGATTTCACCACCACAGTTAAAAAAAAAAGAGCATATATGCCGAAGCATAGGCGCAGGGATGGACAGATCGCCCCTATGCTTTGGCATATATTTTTATATTTATTGTATGCCCATCATTAGAAGTGGGTGGATGCAGGGCGGTAATCTAATGGTGGGTATACCATCGATCAATCGATTTGAATGGAGAAATCTGTTAGCTTCTCTTTTTTCACTCAGCCTACAGGCTGAATGAAAAAAAAAGAACATTACAATATATGCCCAACAAGGACCAGCGACATACTATGAGTGGTTATACCAGAATAATGCCTGCAGGTTTAGGTATCATCTTGGTATCACTTTTTCAGCCGGCAGTCGGCTTTCATGTAAAAGCAATCCTGCTTGTAACCAGCTGACTATAGAGCTGATCAGAGACCAGAAACCGGAAGATACGAGCATTTCTTGACTTCGGTTTTGCCAAATATAAACAGCTCCATTGGGAAATTTGGAAAGTATCTTATCACACCGATCTTGGTGTGGTCAGATGATTTGAGGGCAGAGGAGAGATCTAGAGCCAAATAGACCCCAAATTTTTCAAAAAAGAGTACCTGTTACTACCTATTGCTATCATAGGGGATATTTACATTCCCTGTGATAACAATAAAAATGATAAAAACATTAAAAAAATATATGAAAGGAACAGTGTAAAAATAAAAAGCAGTCCCCCCCCCATGCTCGTGTGCAAAGGTGAACACAAGCATCGTTCTCATGTTGTATGTAAACAGCAATTGCACCATGCATGTGAGGTATCATCAGATCAAGGACAGTAATTCTGGCAGTAGACCGCCTTTGTAAATCTAAAGTGGTAACTTGTAAAGGTTGTTAAAAATGAATGTAGTTTGTCGCTGCTGCATGGTTGTGCGCAATTTTAAAGCATGTTGTGTTTGGTATCTATGTACTCGGCATAAGGTTATCTTTTATATTGTACCAAACATTTGGGCAATATAGTGTGTTTTAATGCATTAAGATTCAAAAAAGTGTATTTTTTCCAAAAAAATTGCGTTTGAAAAATCGCTGTGCAAATACTGTGTGAAAATAAAAATTGCAATACCCACCATTTTAATCTGTAGGGCCCTTGCTTTCAAAAATATATAATGTTTGGGGGTTCAAACTAATTTTCTAGCAGAAAAAAAAGTTTCAAGTAAACAAAAAGTGTCAGAAAGGGCTTTGTCTTCAAGTAGTTAAAAGAGTGGGTGATGTGTGGCATAAGCTTCTAATGTGCATAAAATGCCAGGACAGTTCAAAACCCCCCAAATAACCCCTTTTTGGAAAGTAGACACCCCAAGCTATTTGCTGATAAGCATGTTGAGTCCATGGAATATTTTATATTTTGCCAGACCTTTCGGTAAAATGTATTTATTTTTTTTTACACAAAGTTGTCACTAAATGATATATTGCCCAAACATGCCATGGGCATATGTGAAATTACACCCCAAAATACATTTGGCTGCTTCTCCTGAGTATGGAGATACCACATGTGTGGGACTTTTTAGGAGCCTAGCCATGTACCGCACCCCGAAAACCAAGCACTGCCTTCAGGCTTTCTAAGGGCATAAAATAGTGATTTTACTCCTCACTACCTATCATAGTTTTGGAGGCCCTGAAATGTCAAGATAGCACACCCCCCCCAATTGACCCCATTTTTGAAAGAAGACACCCCAAGGTATTTGCTAAGAGAATTGGTGAGTATTTTGCAGCTCTCATTTGTTTTTGAAAATTAAGAAAGAAAAGGAAAAAAAAAGTTTTCGTTTTTCTTTTTTCAATTCTCAAAACTTTGTGACAAAAAGCGAGATCTGCAAAATACTCACCATGCCTCTCAGCAAATAGCTTGGGGTGTCTATTTTCCAAAATGGGGTCATTGTGCTATCTGGGCATTCCATGGCCTCCGAAACAGTGATAGGTAGTGAGGAGTGAAAGCAAAAATTTACACCCTTAGAATGGATCAAAAACATTAAGAAAACGCTGGTGAGCTGCGTTTTTAAGCATTTATCATCGTTTTTTAACGTTAGAGCGTTTTTACAGCTGAAAACAGCTGAAAAACTCCTCTCAGAACCCACTAGTTTTTTTTTTTTTACAGCCAAAAACAGCTGATAACACCCTATGTGTACATGGACACATATGATAAGATGCTGGAGAGTTTATTGACTGTAGAAAAAAGTCTGAAGCCAAAAACAGCTGCTGTAAAAATGTCCAAAAACATCCAGTGTGCATGAGGTTGTAGGCCTCTTGCACACGACACTCCTGTTTAAGCATCTACGTTCTCAGACTTTTTTAATGTATTTTCGCACATTTTCACGCATATGTGTTTATGCAATTTCCATGCAAATTCGTGCACATTTCCAGGCCTGCGCAGCAAGCTTGTTACCATGTAGGCAATGCCAATGGACACTCTGTGCGAATTTGGGCGCAAACGTGCGTAAATGCGCACAGATGTGCGAGAATTCATGCATTTGCAGGCATGAGGCATAAATTACTGACCAAAAATGCAGATTTTCCATTTTTTTTTTTTTTACTGAAGAATACACAGCGCTTCTTTATGTGCCTGCATGCATAGGCACATTACAATTAATGAGCTGTATTTTAGCTCAGTAAAAAAATAAGCTGTACTGAGCTTTTTCAAGCTGCAGTGTGGAAGAGGCCTTATACAGCGATCAGTGCTAAAAATAGCCATTACTGATTACTGTATAAATTACACTGGCAGGGAAGGGGTTAACACTAGGGGGCAAACAAAGGGTTAAGTGTTCTCTAGGGAGGTGTTTCTAACTGTGGGGGGAGGGGTGTGCAATGGCTGGGAGTAGAGAGAGATCGCTGTTCCTGATCACTAGGAACAGACGATCTCGCTCTACTTCCCTGTTTGTTTACATTGACAGATCCCCGTTCTGCCTCTCTGAGGAGCGATCGCAGGTAGCCGGTGGACATTGCGGCCACCGGGCACACGCATTGGCTCTGGCATAGCACCGCGGGTGACACGCATGCCCCCTAAAGCTCTTAAAGTGGCCAATGTACACCTATGGTGATTTGCGCAGGGGAGCCAACCTGCCATCGTATAATAATGATGACTGGCCAGGAAGCAATTAATCCCCCCCCCCCCCCGTGTATGTGTGAGATCACCAGCTCATTGGTGGGACTTGAAGACAGGTCTGAGAAGTAATGGGCTGCCATGCAGCAGAGATCACGAGGTTTCTTCCTACACTCGTTTGATAAATTAAATACACCTTATGGAAATTGTTGACTTTTTCAACATATTTGAACAAACGCTAGCTCTTGATTCAAAGGCTGCAAACAGATAAAGGTGATATACGTGAACAAATTACAATTAAGATTGACATGGTGTCATAGTGCATGGAGAAGATTAGGGAGAAGAGCTAGGATTTCAAATCCCTGTGCCGCTGGTGCAGTTGTGGGGGTGCTGACAGCTCAGCAGCCCCAGAGGTAAGTCCAGCAGGTACCAAGGGTGTGGGGAGTGTGTCTGATGTTAGTTCACCTTTACTTTTTTAAACCTCATGCACACTGCAGCTCAAAAAAACCTGTTTTATAGGTGTTTTACTTTTTTTATCTGCCTCTAAATGCCCCTCAGTGTTAACCTACACTATATTACCAAAAGTATTGGGACACCTGCCTTTACACTCACATGAACTTTAATGGCGTCCCAGTATTAGTCCGTAGGGTTCAATATTGAGTTGGCCCACTCTTTGCAGCTATAACAGCTTCAACTCTTCTGGGAAGGCTGTCCACAAGGTTTAGGAGTGTGTCTATGGGAATGTTTGACCATTCTTCCAGAAGCGCATTTGTGAGGCCAGGCACTGATGTTGGATGAGAAGGCCTGGCTCGCAGCCTCCACCCTAATTCATCCCAAAGGTGTTGTATCGGGTTGAGGTCAGGACTCTGTGCAGGCCAGTCAAGTTCTTCACCCCAAACTCCCTCATCCATGTCTTTATGGACCTTGCTTTGTGCACTGGTGCGCAGTCATGTTGAAGAAGGGGCCATCCCCAAACTGTTCCCACAAAGTTGGGAGCATCAAATTGTCCAAAATGTCTTGGTATGCTGACGCCTTAAGAGTTCCCTTCACTGGAACTAAAGGGCCAAGTTCAACCCCTGAAAAACAACCCTACGCCAAAAATCCCCCCTCCACCAAATGATCCGGAGGGGTGGCCCAATACTTTTGGCAATATAGTGTGAATGAACGAGTTTGGGGTGAAGGAACTTGACTGGCCTGCATAGAGTCCTGACCTCAACCCGATAGAACACCTTTGGGATAAATTCGAGCAGAGACTGCAAGCCAGGCCTTCTCATCCAACATCAGTGCCTGACCTCACAAATGCGTTTCTGGAGGAAAAGTCAAACATTCCCATAGACATACCCCTAAACCTTGTGGACAGCCGTTCCCAGAAGAGTTGAAGCTGTTATAGCTGCAAAGGGTGGGCCAACTCAATATTAAATTCTATGGACGATAACTGTGATGCCATTAAAGTCCATGTGCATGTAAAGGCAGGCGTCCCAATACTTTTGGCAATATAGGGTATGTATCAATGCACATGTTTACAGGCATTTAGAAACATTTTGAGGCAGAAAAAAAAAACACTTGAGTGTTCGGAAGAGAAGCGTATGGACTGAAAAAACACGCACACTCACATAAATGACATAAAATTGTGCGTTTATGCACGTTCACATGTTAATACATTTCAAGTCCAAAATAAATTAATATTTAATAACTATTTATTATTTGTTATTTATTAATTATTTTAAAATAATAATAGCCAATAGAATGCATTAATGCCAAACATGCAAACATTCATAAACGTGCACAAGCAGCCATGCAAAAATTCAGCTTTTAACCTCTTGACATCCGCGCTATAGCCGAATGACAGCCACAGCGCGGACCTGAATTTCCAGGAGGCCGTCACGTGACAGCCTCCTCTGCACGCGTCCTGCAGGGCGCACCGCAGAGCGCGCTGTGATCACCGAGTCACTGAGACTCGGGTGATTACCGATCTGAGTAAGTGGCCGGTCCCCGCCCCTTCCCATGTGATCAGCTGTCAGCCAATGACAGTTGATCACATGATCAAAACAAAAGCTTGGTGATCTTTTTTTTTTTTCTTCTCACGCTAACAGCCTGAGGAGAAAAAAAAAGCCGATCACTGGCTCATCTGCACATTAGTCCCAAAGAGGAAGAGACAATTATGCCTCATCTGTGCCACCTGACAGTGCCCACCAGTGCCACCTATCAATGCCCAAAAGTGCCACCTATCAATGCCCACAAGTGCCAGCTATCATGCCCACCAGTGGTGCCAATCAGTGCCACCTAGCAATGCTGCCTATCAGTGTAACCGATCAGTGCCCATTATTGCCACCCATCAGTGCCCATCACTGCCACCCATCAGTGCCCATCACTGCCACTTATCGGTGCCCATCAGTGCCATCTCATCAGCGTACATTAATGAAGGAGAAAAATTACCTGTTTTAAAATTGTATAACAAAATATAAAAAAAACAAAAACATTTTTTTAAAATTCTGACTTTTTACATTTTTTTTTACCAAATAATAAAAACTGCAGAGGTGATCAAATACCACCAAAAGAAAGCTTTAGTTGTGGAAAAAAATGATAAAAATGTAATTCGAGTACAGTGTTGTATGACCGCGCAATTGTCATTCAAAGTGCGACAGTGCTGAAAGCTGAAAATTGGTCTGAACAGGAGGGGGGTTTAAGTGCCCTGTAAGCAAGTGGTTAATGCTTTTTCCATCTGCTTTCCTCCTAGGCGTCCTTTGGAGTACAGTGTACACAGAGCCTATAGGTGAACTAACCCTTTAACGCAAACAACTCAGGCTTGTTTCAACTTTCAGTTTACTTATGCTATTCTTTCTCAGCCTTTTTGAAAACGTCTCATTCTGAAAAAGCTGTTTCAAATTTACAGTCAAGATGTGGCTAACTTTCAAAATAAAATTCAGCTAAGACTTACCGGCACAGACTACAGAAAAGGACCGAAGACCCTCCAGAAGGATTGATAAGCCAAATATGGAGCCCATTTCCGTATGCACAGTAGAAGCTGATAACCGTGTGTGTTGTGCATACAGGAAGCACTGCCAATATAGAATTCTTTTCCTGGGCGGAGAACATGAGGTGGTACCACCACCGTCTGATCACTTAGAGCTCACCTCTTTTACTACTTAATTATGTCTATTTTCAGAATCATAAAAATACTCCCCACAATGTATGTAGCTAGAATTCTAGTCCTGCATCTCAGAGGTTTAAACAAAGTTTTATTCAGCTAAAATAACTCATATATAAAAGTGAGGATAAACTGTACAATAAAAACAGCATAGTAACAGAATAAAACAATACAATGACATAAAATCCTACACTGAACATTTCTATAAGACACTACACACTGTTTGCCTTGGTTGGTACTAGGGATGAGCCGAACACCCCCCTGTTCAGTTCGCACCAGAACATGCGAACAGGAAAAAAGTTCGCTGGAACACGCGAACACCGTTAAAGTCTATGGGACACGAACATGAATAATCAAAAGTGCTAATTTTAAAGGCTTATATGCAAGTTATTGTCATAAAAAGTGTTTGGGGACCTGGGTCCTGCCCCAGGGGACATGGATCAATGCAAAAAAAAGTTTTAAAAACGGCCGTTTTTTCAGGAGCAGTGATTTTAATAATGCTTAAAGTCAAACAATAAAAGTGTAATATCTCTTTAAATTTCGTACCTGGGGGGTGTCTATAGTATGCCTGTAAAGGGGCGCATGTTTCCCGTGTTTAGAACAGTCTGACACCAAAATGACATTTCGAAGGAAAAAACATTTAAAACTACCCGCGGCTATTGCATTGCCGACAATACACATAGAAGTTCATTGATAAAAACGGCATGGGAATTCCCCACAGGGAAACCCCGAACCAAAATTAAAAAAAAAAAATGATGTGGGAGTCCCCCTAAATTCCATACAAGGCCCTTTAGGTCTGGTATGGATATTAAGGGGAACCCCGGCCAAAATTTAAAAAAAAAATTACGTGGGGTTCCCCCTAAATTTCATACCAGACCCTTCAGGTCTGGTATGGATTTTAAGGGGAACCCCGCACCAAAAAAAAAAAAAACAACGGCGTGGGGTCCCCCCAAAAATCCATACCAGACCCTTATCTGAGCACGCAACCTGGCAGGCCGCAGGAAAAGAGGGGGGATGAGAGTGCGGCCCCCCCTCCTGAACCATACCAGGCCACATGCCCTCAACATTGGGAGGGTGCTTTGGGGTAGCCCCCCAAAACACCTTGTCCCCATGTTGATGAGGACAAGGGCCTCATCCCCACAACCCTGGCCGGTGGTTGTGGGGGTCTGCGGGCGGGGGGCTTATCGGAATCTGGAAGCCCCCTTTAACAAGGGGACCCCCAGATCCCGGCCCCCCCTGTGTGAAATGGTAAGGGGGTACTTACCCCTACCATTTCACTAAAAAACTGTCAAAAATGTTAAAAATGACAAGAGACAGTTTTTGACAATTCCTTTATTTAAATGCTTCTTCTTTCTTCCTTCATCTTCTTCTGGTTCTTCTGGTTCTTCCTCCGGCGTTCTCGTCCAGCATCTCCTCCGCAGCGTCTTCTATCTTCTTCTCCTCGGGCCGCTCCACACCCATGGCATGAGGGGAGGCTCCCGCTCTTCTCTTCATCTTCTTCTTCATCCTCTTCTCTTCTTTCTTCTTCTCTTCTTCATTTTCTTCATCGGGCCGCTCCGCACCCATGCTGGCATGGAGGGAGGCTCCCGCTGTGTGACGGCATCTCTTCGTCTGACGGCTCTTAAATAACGGGGGGCGGGGTCACCCAGTGACCCCGCACCCCTCTGACGCACGGTGACTTGACGGGATTTCCCTGTGACGTCACGGGGAATGCTACAGGGAAGTCCCGTCATGTCCCGTGCGTCAGAGGGGGCGGGGTCACTGGGTGGCCCCGCCCCCCATTATTTAAGAACCGTCAGATGAGGAGACGCCGTCACACAGCAGGAGCCTCCCTCCATGCCAGCATGGGTGCGGAGCGGCCCGGAGAAGAAAATGAAGAAGAAAGAAGAGAAGAGGATGAAGAAGAAGAAGATGAAGAGAAGAGTGGGAGCCTCCCCTCATGCCATGGGTGCGGAGCGGCCCGAGGAGAAGAAGATAGAAGACGCCGCGGAGGAGATGCTGGACGAGAATGCCGGAGGAAGAACCAGAAGAGCCAGAAGAACCAGAAGAAGATGAAGGAAGAAAGAAGAAGCATTTAAATAAAGGAATTGTCAAAAACTGTCTCTTGTCATTTTTAACATTTTTGACAGTTTTTTAGTGAAATGGTAGGGGTAAGTACCCCCTTACCATTTCACACAGGGGGGGGCGGGATCTGGGGGTCCCCTTGTTAAAGGGGGCTTCCAGATTCCGATAAGCCCCCCGCCCGCAGACCCCCACAACCCTGGCCGGTGGTCATCATCAACATGGGGACAAGGTGTTTTGGGGGGCTACTCCAAAGCACCCTCCCAATGTTGAGGGCATGTGGCCTGGTATGGTTCAGGAGGGGCGCACTCTCGTCCCCCCCTCTTTTCCTGCGGCCTGCCAGGTTGCGTGCTCGGATAAGGGTCTGGTATGGAATTTAGGGAGTCTCCCACATCTTTTTTTTTTAAATTTTGGTTTGGGGTTGCCCTGTGGGGAATTCCCATGCCATTTTTATCAATGAACTTCTATGTGTATTGTCGGCAATGCAATAGCCGCGGGTAGTTTTAAATGGCTTTTTTTCCTTCGAAATGTCATTTTGCTGTCAGACTGTTCTAAGCACAGGAAACATGCGCCCCTTTACAGGCATACTATAGACACCCCCCAGGTACGAAATTTAAAGGGATATTACACTTTTATTGTTTGACTTTAAGCATTATTAAAATCACTGCTCCTGAAAAAACGTCCGTTTTTAAAACTTTTTTTTGCATTGATCCATGTCCCCTGGGGCAGGACCCAGGTCCCCAAACACTTTTTATGACAATAACTTGCATATAAGCCTTTAAAATTAGCACTTTTGATTTCTCCCATAGGCTTTTAAAGGGTGTTCCGCGGCATTCGAATTTGCCGCGAACACCCCAAATTGTTCGCTGTTCGGCGAACTTGCGAACAGCCAATGTTCGAGTCGAACATGAGTTCGACTCGAACTTGAAGCTCATCCCTAGTTGGGACAAACTTTTCATATCCTTAAAAATAAATGTAAATCTCACTCACCGCAATCCTTTAACTGTTATCATAAAATCACATTTGAATACAAAAAACTTCTAAATGGCATTCTGCATACAGTAAAAGTGATATTAATCCCGAAGTTTTTTATTTTTAAAAATTTTATTTGAAAAAGTGTAAATGTTAGTTCAAGAAGTACAGACAGTTTACAAGGAGAAGGTATCAAAACTGGAGCAGCTGGAATCTGGAACAGCTATACATGGCAACAATTCAGCTTCTATCATTCCTTTTTTATAACCTTAACTGAACAAGCTGAAGATAGAATCTGATTGGTTGCCGGGCACAACTGCTCCAGATTCTGGCTGATCCAGTTTTAATACATTACCCTCATAATGTATAGTCTGCTTCCTTTGAAAGTCCACTTTCTTGTAAGGATAGGTGGTCCCCAATTGCACACCCTTTTAAGGGGTGTCTCCTTTGCCTAGATGGTTGCAAAGGAGACACCCGATCTTGTGTGCTCCTGGCTGGGGCTTTGTGAATCCAGTGAAACACATTTGTGGATCAGCTGCCCATTACTGCCTATATTTGTACATAGCTTGTGCTTATTAAAGCAGTAGTAAAGCCTGCTTGGTGATTTTTACCTACAGGTAATACTTATCTGTAGATAAAATTAATATCTCCTAAACCTACATGGTTTAGGAGATATTCACCCTGAATGCAGCAGTTGACCTCACCAGTGCATGCGCGCTGAGCTTCGTACCAGAACCAAGGGCCCCCACACACATGCGCTGGAGTGACATCATCACGGCTCCGGCCAATCACATAGCCGGAGCGCACGAAAATGGAAGAAAGACTGGGGGAAAATGTCAGCCCTCTCAGCGGTGACAGCGGTGGAGAAAGAACACTGCATTGTTTTAACTGCTGATTACTCTGCAAAAAAACACTTAAAGGAGAAATTGTGTTGCTGGTTCCCTTTAAGACTCCTCTTCATAGTTAGCCTCATCCACATATTGTATTTCCACATTGTGGCTCACACACAGCACTTGTAGCGAATAGCATCTATTGAGCTGTGATAAGTATTTGATGAGTATTGATCTCATTGGCTGGTCATGTAAAGGGAAATATTTCATCAGAGGATTTGAGGAACATCATTGGTACTCGTTCCAATTTTTAGTTCACTTACAACCACTTGCAACATACAGGGATATATAATGTAATACTGACACATAATCACACACATAGGTTGGACTTGATGGACTTGTGTCTTTTTTCAACCTCACCTACTATGTAATTATGTAACTATGTAACCATTCTAGAGTCAATGTGATGAAATACTGGAATGTGGACAGAGGGCTGTTTCCAGGACTACAGTTTTCATGAAACAATACAAAACATGACTAGTGACTATACTGAGCAATGAACACAAAAGGAACAAAATACCAAAAACCCCGAAAAAGTAATTAGGATCTGCTCAGACTTGTTTTGACTTTCAGCTTGTTTATATTATTCTTAACCACTTCAACAACAGGCCAGTTCTGACACTTCTCACTTATATGTAAATATCTACTTTTTTTGCTAGAAAATTATTTAGAACCCCCAAACATTATATATTTATTTAAGCAGAGGTTCTAAACCAGGGGTGTCAAACAAATTTTAATCGCAGGCCACATTGGCATTATGATTGTCCTCAAAGGGCCGGTTGTATCTGTAAGACTATATAAATGTATGCAGGGCTTTTTTCTCAGAGAATCGGTGCAGGAGCTCAAACACGCCCCCCCGCTGAATCACATTGAATGGTGGGTGTGGCCAAATTGCACAGTGGGAGGATCTTAAATGGGCAATAAATACCAAGAGTGCATTATGCGCGGAGTTCGGGGGATGCGCAATGTACAAAAGGCAGAGTTCAGGGGTGCGCTACATACAGAGTGCAGAGTTCTGGCATGTGCTGTGTACAGAGTGCAGTGTTGAGGAGTGTGCTACATACAGGGTGCAGAGTTCAAATCACATTGAATGGTGGGTGTGGCCAAATTGCACAGTGGGAGGATCTTAAAGGGGCAATAAATACCAAGAGTGCCTTATGTGTGGAGTTCAGGGGTGCGCTATTTACAGAAGGCAGAGTTGAGGGGTGCACTCTGTACACAGTGTTGTGTACGGAATGCAGAGTTCAGGGATGCACTGTGTAGAGAATTCAGAGTTCAGGGATGTGCTGTGTAGAATTCAGTGGTGTACTGGTGTACAGAGTGCAGAGTTCAATGGTGCGCTGTATACAGAGTGCAGAGTTCAGTGGTGCACTGTGTACAGAGTGAAGAGGTCAGGGGTGCACTGTTTACAGAGTGCAGAGTTCATGGGTGCACTATGTACAGAGTGAAGAGGAAAGGGGTGCACTGTTGATAGAGTGCATTGTTCAGGGGTGCGCTGTGTACAGAGTGCAGAGTTTAGGGGTGTGCTGTGTACAGAGTTCAGAGTTCCGAGATGCGCAGTGTACAGAGTGCAGTGTTGTGAAGTTCGCTACATACAGAGTGCAGAGTTCAGGGGTGCGCTGTGTACAGAGCACAGAGTTCAGGCATGTGCTGTGTACAGAGCGCAGAGTTCAGGGATGCGCTGTGTACAGAGTGCAGAGTTCAGGGATGCGCTGTGTACAGAGCCCAGAGTTCAGGGATGCGCTGTGTACAGAGCCCAGAGTTCAGGGATGCACTGTGTACACAGTGCAGAGTTCAGGGATGAGCTGCGTACACAATGCAGAGTTCAGGGATGAGCTGTGTATACAATGCAGAGTTCAGGGATGCACTGTGTACAGAGTGCAGTGTTGAGGAGTGCGCTACATACAGAGTAGAAGGGTGTGCTATGCACAGTTTGCAGGGTTAAGCTCTCTTTCACAGGCTATCTACATCTCACCTCCACCCCTCCCCCTGGGGGCGAGGGCCACATAAAATGGCCTGGCAGGCCGGATTTGGCCCACAGGCCTTGTGTTTGACACATGTGTCCTAAACAATAAAATAGTGGGTGTTGCAATTTTTTATACCACATAGTATTTGCACAGCGTTTTTTTCAAACACAATTTTTTGGGGGGAAAAATACATTTTAGTGAATTTGAATGCACAAAAACTCATTATAATTTCCAGTTGTTTGGTAAAATATAAAAGATGTCATGATTTAATATTGCACATGCTCATGAAACTGTGCCAAACAACGGTACTTAAAAATCTCCATAGCACTCTGAGCCCCATCTTGTTCAATATGGCTGGTGTGTATACTCTTCATAGTCAGGAGGACATATCATCCAAGTGCTGTTGTCTCATTCTCTCCATTGGTTTATTGTATACATTTTGCTCTTCTGTCTCTGCAGTTACAAACAACTCAAAATTTACATTTCTGGCATGTAAAAAAAAAAATATATATATATATCAGTGACCAATATAGCCACCCTCCCTTTCAATAACAGCCATAAGCCTTCCATTCATTGAGTCTGGCAGTTTCTTGATCTGTTGACCATCACTTTTTTGTGCAGCAGCAACAGGACTGTCTTTAATATTGATTAGACCCTGGGCAAACATTTTCTTGCTTCCCCACAACATTATTGCTCACTGATTGGTTGCTAGAGGTTACAGCACATCATTATGGCTCACTGATTGGTTACTAAAGGTTATAGCACATCATCTCCCCATTGCCTGCACACCAAATGCATGATATTTTCAGCATTAAAAGGGTTAAAGGGGTTATCATGTGCTTCTCCTGGGATCTACTATCTCCACTCAGTAGCTGCCACGGCACATACCTCTGTCCAGTCCGCTCTGCAGCATGACTAAATCTGGCCATAGATGGTTCAAATCTCAGTCGGTTCAGCAGGCTGATCAATCAACTTGGGTACAAACAGCCTGCAGAATTTTAAATGTGATTATTGCTAGTGGCAATGCCTCAGGGATCATCAGTACTCCAGTGGGAGTCACCTGACCACTGCTGGGGGAGGAAGGGGGGGTGGGAATCTGTCCCTGGCATGTTCTGCAGCTGGCCCCTTTCCTGCCATCTGGGGCACCCGCAGTGGAGGAACGCCAGGGCCCGGTCGCAAGTGCGACCTTTGTGACACTGAGAGTTCCGCCACTGATACCACGGATATATGGTAGCTGGTTAAGTAGTTCCCAATGGCTCATTCTCTACTGGTGGTAGCAAGTAGTGGCTGCAAAGCACTCTTACCAGATCCAGCAACACAACAGCAGTGGTCCCTTCAATCAGGTGTCCTAGGGGTTGCCCATGATGACCACAGTAGGCAGTGCAGCAAGGTCCGTATCCTGGCAGTGGCTTGGCAAAATGGTCCTCTCGCTCTTGCAGTCTCCCCCACATAGTACTTGTTTGGTTATCTCTCTGGTGGGGAACTGTACCACAGGTTCCTCTCACGAACCCTCCCAGGACACTATATTGTCATTGTGAATTTTTGCCCTGAAAAACTTGCTCCCTCCTCCTTTAAAGGCAGGGTACAATTCAGGCCCCATGGACTTTAGTGAACAGTCTATTCCTTGGGACTACATGTCCCATCGTGCCCCTCGAGCTAATTGGCTGCTTGTTCTGCTTAGCTGAAGGGGGAAAAACAAGCAGCGATTAGAGAGAGCCCACTGCTGACAGGAGAAGGGGGAGGCAAGCAAGTTGCAAGCACACAGACAACCCGCAGCTGCGCCTCTCCCCTTTCATAGCTCAACGGATCAGAGACCCGTAGTGGTCCATGCAGCAGTGGGAGGGGAGATCGCTTGGCTACACTGATGACAGAGAGGTCACCTGGGCCCCCATAGCTAGGAGCGACCCATGATCTTACACCTGATTAGCCAAAGGGAGGGGGAAGAACAAACAGCGATTAGAGAGAGCCCACTGCTGACAGGAGGAGGGGGCAAGTGGATTTTGAGCACACAGAGAACCCACATCTGTACCTTCTGTCATAGCACAGCGATCATAATTTTTATTTATTTCTTTTTTTAATTATGCTGTATCTGTTTTTTTTTTGTTCTCTTTTATGGCTGTCAGAAGGGATGAACAAAATCCCTTGTGATAACATGGGACGTGGCAGGTCCTCTTTATGGAGAAATCTGGGGTCTATTAGATCCCAGATCTCTCTTCCACTCTCCAAAGCATCTGATCAAACTAAGATCAGTTTGGTCAGATAAAACAGTGAGAAAAATACCGCGCTACTACAAGGAAACCCCCTAATAATGAAAAAGAAAAATATAAACTATCGAAATAAGCAGCCACTAGAAGTGAGATACACACTAGATAAATCAGAAAAAAACAATGTAGCAGCGCTAAACTTTATGAATATACACAAATATATAAATAAATACAAAATATGGAAAACAACCAATATGTGAAAAATGGTGTATGGTTATACCATAAGGTATAACAATATTAATACTAAAAAAGTCCCAAAGTGGGAGGAGTTGACGTGCTGACATCATCGCGTTTATTGGTCTAAGCGGACGGGATTTCTGCTGTTTTTTATCATTTCAATGCTGTAAGTGTGATTTTGAATCCTATTAAATAATACTATACTGGATTTACGCTATGGTGAGTTCCTTCTTTCATTCCGGATAACATTTGACTACTTCCCATGGTTCCTGATTGATCGTGGTATCCCGGCTATCTGCTGGATATACATCCTTTCCATCACACTGACCATCTAGAGATATCGTTTTAGAGCCCTCTGGATAAAGGCCCTGGCTGGGTGTTTAGCCACAAGCTTATCTAGCTTGCCCTGTGGTAAGCACGCATTTTGTGTGGTGTTGGCACATTGTCTGTGGTGGAGGAATTTGTCACTGATCAATACCTATTCATGCACAACTGTGTCTACGGACTTTACCTAACACCAATATTATTGTTGGATGTTACTAATATTTTTTCTCATATTCACTTATGATACTCACTTTGGGACTTTTTTAGTATTAATATTGTTATACCTTATGGTATAACCATACACCATTTTTCACATATTGGTTGTTTTCCATATTTTGTATTTATTTATATATTTGTGTATATTCAGTTGCTTGTTGAAGCCAGGTCAGATGCTTGTCAGAAGCCAGGAACGGCCTGTTTACATGAGACTAAAACTGAAAGTGACAAAATCCTTGTCGTTTATGGTTTCTGACATCATGCAGTGGAAGGAATAACTCTCACTGTGATTCAGGAACCAGATGCTGCAGGCCCCATCCTTACAGCCCATTGCATGGGAGAGCGCAGTAAAGGTGGCAGCAACTGCAGGAGGGTAGTGGGACACCCTTCCACCACCTGTAAAAGTAATCCAGCAGCTTCTTAGCCACTAGGATTACTTTTAAATTTTAGGGAATCGCCGGCCCTAAAAAAAATTATACCTTGATTGTTGCTGCAGCTGGCACGGCCCCATTTACATGAATGTATTACACTGGATAAAGGCTTTTGGGTTTCCTAGATCCCTTGTTCAGGCTTTATGATGGAATAAACTATTTCAAATTTACAGTCAAGAGGTGGCTTAAACTGCCCATAAATGGATCAAAATTTTTCCTTGAGTGGCCCTGTTGGCACCACTTTGCTTGACAAATATTGATTATACTGTTGAGTTTGTTGAAGAACACAGGCAGATAATTCTTGACCTACAAGCACCTGCATCCAATCAGATGCAGTTGCTGTTCGGGTATTCTAACAGCCATGTGTGCTATCAGAATGCATCAGCTGGTTCTGCAGAATTGTCTATCTGTGCTGTTTAGTGTGGATGGGGGAATTGAGTGATTTCTCTTGTTCAGCCCTTGGGCCAAATTTGCCTTCAAAAGATTGTCATGAAAAATAACACCCCACTGATATCATTTAGGCAGGCCATACATTATGCAATTTTATTTTCTTCAACCACAGGTTGAAGGAAAGAAAATTGCTTGATTCCTCCATCAACACAGTCAGTGCAGATAGGGGTATCCTTCCCGCAGCACTATTGTGTTCTGTCTGCAGGGAGTGCAGGGAGCCTTCCCCACTGTTAAAATACAATGCTCACTGCTGGCGGCTATAGCTGCTGACAGCAGCAGCAGGTGTCTGCTCTGGCTCCTCCCACTTTGCAGTCACGCCCCCCCCAGTGCTCTCCACCTCCCTCATACTCTCTGCCGCCCTCCCTGTGCTCTCCGCCACCCCCCATGCTCTCTGTCACCCCCCCATGCTCTGCGCTCACCCCCCCTGTGCTATTCATATCCCCCAACGCACTCTGCTTCCCCCGTTCTCTCCATATCCCCCCATGCTTTCCGCTGCCCCCTCAGGCTCTCTGCTGCCCCCCCGTGCTCCCCACCTCTCCCCATGCTCTCCGCCGCCCTCCCTGTGCTCGCCACCGCCCATGCACTCTTCACATCCCCCCATGCTCTCCACCAGCCCCCCTGTGCTCTCCACCTCCCCCCATGCTCTCCGCCGCCCTCCCTGTGCTCTCCATCTCCCCCCATGCTCTCCGCCGCCCTCCCTGTGCTCTCCATCTCCCCCCATGCTCTCTGCCTCCCTCCCTGTGCTCTCTACCTCCCCCATGCTCTCCGCCGCCCTCCCTGTGCTCTCCATTACCTCCCATGCTCTCCATCTCCCACCATGTCATGGGCTGCTCAATCCAAAATGCCCAGGCCTTTGTCCCAGTCCGGGCCTGCCCATGACCAACATAGTGGGTGCCGCCGGGCAGAGGGGAGGGAGGGAGAAGAATGGACACATGTCCACTTTTCTCCCCTCCTTGTTGCTGACCTGGAAAACAATGTGACATCAGTTCCGGGTCAGCCTCTTGGTGTCCTTGGCCAGGATGGCTGGAAAAGAATGTAATACAATGTGATATGAATTGCATTACACTCAGTGGAGCACAGCAGAGACTTTTTTAGACCCTGGATGTCTCATTAAAGAGAACCTGTCACCGAAAAATCATCACATAGGGGACTTTTTGTCCCCTATGTGAGGAAAAAAATTAAGTAAAAAAACAAAAGTTATACCCAAGCACATAAAATCCCCCTATTTTTTTTTTTTTTTGAGGCCCCCACCACATATATAAGCACACACAAATGTAAATGCACATGTCAGAGCTTACGCATGAAAACGTTGATTGCAAAACACGTTACATATTGCCACTTTTGCAGGAGTGAGAGCAATAATTATAGCAGCAGACCTCCTCCGTAACACTAAACTGAAGACCTATGGGGGCTTTTAAAGTGCCGCTCATGGAAAATATAGGGCACTAAAGTTTGTCTCTATTTACAGGCACACGCAAATGTAAGGTTTGACATGTTGGGTATCTATTTATTCGGTGCAACCTTGTCTTTTTGATTCTACCAAAAAAATTGGGTAATTTATTATGTTTGTGTGCCCTAAAATTAACTTTACCTTTGCGGTAAAATCGTGTTTCATAAAAAATTCGAACTGCCACTATTTTATTCTCTAGGGTGTCTGCTTTTAGAAAATATATAATGTTTTGGGGTTGTATGTAATCTTCAGGGCTAGCATATTTTTTTCAACATTTGATTTTTAACATGGATGAGCAAGTTTGGGGTGGAGGAACTTGACTGGCCTTCACAGAGTCCTGACCTCAACCCGATAGAACACCTTTGGGATGAATTAGAGCGGAGACTGCAAGCCAGGTCTTCTCGTCCAACATCAGTGCCTGATCTCACAAATGCGCTTCTGGAAGAATAGTCAAACATTCCCATAGACACACTCCTAAACCTTGTGGACAGCCTTCTCAGAAGAGTTAAAGCTGTTAAGTTGGGCCAACTCAATATTGAACCCTATGGACTAAGACTGGGATGTCATTAAAGCTCATGTGCGTGTAAAGGCAGGTGTCCCAATACTTTTGGCAAGATAGTGTAAGGGCCCTTTCACACTGGGGCGGTGGGGGCGTCGGCGGTAAAACAGCGCTATTTTTAGCACCGCTTTATCGTCGTTTTAGCGGCGGTATTCGGCCGCTAGCGGTGCGGTTTTAACCCCCGCTGGTGGACGAAAAAGGGTTAAAACCACCTGCAAAGCGCCACTACAGCGGCGCTATGCCGGTGGTATAGCCTCGCTGCCCTCTTCCGCGCTCCAAAGATGCTGTTTGCAGGAGTTTGTTTTCTCTCCTGCCAGTGCACTGCTCCAGTGTGAAAGCCCTCAGGCTTTCACGCTGGAGAAACAGTAGCGGCAGTTTTAGGTCGGTTTGCAGGCGCTATAGCGCAATAGCGCCTGCAAACCGCCCCAGTGTGAAAGGGGCCTAAGTGTCTTGTACTAAAGAACTGGAGGAAGAATACTGCATTGTTGTAACTGTTGATTATTCTACAAAAAACACTTAAAGGTGTCTGTTTCCTTTAAAACCCCATTGTATTTCCTCATTGTGGTTTCACGCCCAGTGCCTGTAGAGAAGAACAGATGTTGCCGAGCTGTGAGAAGTATTTGGCGTGTATTGATATAATCTGCTCATCATGTCATTGGGAAATTTTTCATGAAGATTTGATAAACATGAATAATACCTATACCATTACCCGTGCAAAACCAGCTACTAACAAATCATTGGCTATTGATCGGCAGTTTTGAGATATGTTATCAACAGAGTTAGAAATTACAATCTAAAAGACATGCGCTACTGTACAAGCAGTTAAAGACAAAGACAATTACTGATTACTAGTCCCATAAAACATGTGTTACAATCGTTTGAACTAAGAATGATACTTCTTTTTGACACGAAAAATAATGGCCTGAATTTAGATATTGGTTTCCTTACACATAATGCTAAAGTTTTACGACCCCCTCTGGGACTAGTATCCCCCCCCCCCCCTCCATTCCATAGCTCTCCCTCTGTCTTATCTCACTAACTCTGCTGCTATCTTTATTACCATTGATTTGTATGTTTGTTTTTCTCTTCTTTTTTTTTCTTTAACATTCTGCTTAAAAATTTGTGAATCAGTACTGCTTGGACCTTGAAGGAGGGGACATACCCCGAAAGCTTGTCCTGAAAAATTGTATGTTAGTGCAAATAAAAAAAGTATCACGGACAGTACTCAATTTTCTCTGTCACAATTGCACTAATACGGCTACAATCAAATCAAGTATAATCGTTAGTTTGTAAGTTAAGCCAGCAATAGACAATTCGAATCTTGGCCGGTTCAGCACGAATGGGCTGAGATTTGAACCATGTATGGGCAGGCTGAATATACCCAATTGATCAACTTGGGTACAACCAGCCTGTCAGATTTTACATGTGATTATGGCTAGTGGCTGTTATAACCGCTAGCCATAATCACTGTGCCTTATGCCGCATACACACAATCGGAATTCTCATCGGAAAAAGCTATGATGCTTTTTCTGATGGAATTCCGCTCAAGCTTGTCTTGCATACACACAGTCACACCAAATTCCGACCTCCAAGAATGCGGTGATGTACAACACGTACAACTAGACTAGAAAAGGGAAGTTCAATACGAAGTGCGCCAACCTTTGGGCTCCTTCTGCTAATCTTGTGTTTATTTCATGTTAGTAGTGTTGTGAATTTATGAAGAAATATATTTTATATTTACTGGCAGAAACATGAGAGATGCTTAGGCCTCAAAAAGTAAATGAACTGTGATGTTGCAATAATTGAACTGTTGCCCTTTTGGAGACCTTTAGAACAAAATTGACGTTCTTATGTTTTTCCAAGTTTTTCTACTACTTCAAATATTGAAGACTTTTACAAGCATGTATTGTGAGAAAAACTCGTTGGAACAATGACTGCTCTCGTCACAAAACAAGGAGATATTTACATGGCATTAGTGAATAAACGAAAAAATAGGAGACAAGGTTATACAGACTATTCTCACATAGAAATAACCTCACCTAACCTAAACCCATTGTGTTCAAGTGAGGGACTGTTTAAATAGCTAACACCTTGGCTAACAAAACCCATTGTATGAATTTTTAGGAATGGTTTAGACAAACAAGTCATCTCTACACATCCAGTGGGAATGGTCAACGTCCATCTCAACACGTTAGAAAGAGTTGAATCTTGTGCCATTCAAAAATATTTTAAACGTATCTATAAGGTTATTATAAGTCATTTCAAACTATCTATGACATTGTAGGTCACAGAGACATGTTATAATTTTGGCATCTGCGGACCCAACAACTTTGGTATGAAGAAAATTTATATGAAAGTGTGATTTTATAAGTAGAAGTGTTTTAAGAAACGAATTAGTATTAGGAAAAACATATAATTATGATTATAACTATATAAGACTGTAGCCTATGCTTAGATAAACAAATATTCATTGGAGATACCAGAATTATACAGGTATCCATATAGATAATCATTTTTAGGTAGTATTGATTAATATATATAACAATGTGTGTATTTCATAGATAGACCAGTTTTTATAGACATACATTTATAGAGATACATATATATAACCAAGTTATGTAATGGTGACTAATCAAACTTATACTGAGTGTATTTTACATTAGACTGATTACCAGAACATTTAAAGGTATATACTACTCTTATCACCATTATACACATTATGAAAATAGAACGTATTAACTTAAAAAGATAAACTCAGAACACATGTGAGACACCTGGTGGTTGAAGGTGGTATTATTTGAACTCACTAAATTTACGAGAAAGGTAAATGATTAAGTTTATAACCAATAGGAAAGAAGGCCACGTCCTTTTGGGCAGAGCCATTATAATTTTTATGGTCTTATTATCTGAAATGGTATTTAGAGGCAAGGAAGATGCCAGAGAAAAGAGGAGGAAGGAGGGAGAAAGGAGGAGAGCTCAGGGGGAGAGCTCAGGGATCCACCCTGAGGGGGGACACTGGGAGATACACACACTCCCAGACTGACACTCATGCACCATGCATGAATACATATCTTTACATTCATGAAGATTCCTCAACACCTAATACTTAGAACTCGGAGGTCACAAGAAGTAAATCCTCTTTAAGAGTATCCATTTTGAAACTACGGCAGCCATCTTGACTCTGGTAACCAGCCAATAGGAACAGTAGCCATCCTGGAATGGGTAATTATGTCATGTTGATTTTATCTTGTATGTTCTCTCAAATATTGATATGTTCTCTCAAATATTGATGTATTGAATATTATACAGTTGATAATCATTCACCCGAATCAATAACCGCCTTGTAGATTTTTCTCTAAAGATTCAAATTTTTCATCATATTTTTCTTTTTGCATAGTTTCCACATTTAATCTAAAGAAAAACTTCTGCGCTACTAATAACTGTGATGGTGATTCTTAATGATGCTGCAAAAACAAATAGTGAACACCCCTCACTACTCATAAACTGAAATAAGTGCAATCGTGATCGATTGTGAACGTGTTTCTGCGCAAACAATATATTGATGTGAAAAAGAGCTGCTATCTTCCAAATACAATCCTAACTGGAATGCCTCAGGTTAAATGTATAAATAAGCAGAGTAAAAGTCCATGAAATAACATAAACCGTGCATCAAAGTGTCTGAGGTGTAGTTAAATTCACAAAAAACAATAAATAAAGCATACACAATTGTGACTGGTGAGTGAACATGCGTTGCTAGGTGATCAAGTGACTGTTCGTGGAAATGGACACCCACTCGGGGCTCACAGAACTCTCACCTCCATGGCACAGTATAAGTGCCTGTAGATTTCAATGAATCTGTGGTTGCTTTAATCCGGTGGTGATAGTGTCGTCCCGGGCCTTCTCTGGGGGTGGCGTCACTTCCTTCAATGGATAGGCTCCAAAAGGTGGTGATAAAAAACAAAAAAGGCTCCAATAGTGTGATAAAGTTTAAGCCAAGGAATTTATTAAAGTAAAAATGGCTGCTTACATAAGGATAAACGAAAAAACGCCAAACAACAGTGAGGACAGCTTGTTAGCGATACTCGCTACGTCACTTCCGGTCCGCGCTATCGTGTTTCCGGTTGCGTGCCTACGCGTTGCGTCATATCACGTGACTTCTTCAGGGCACCGGATTGGCTAATGCCATAGTGATTTTATATCAATGGGACAGGAAGTGGAGATGACTTCATTTTCTTGTAGACCAAGTAGGTAATTAAGCCGCGGCCATCTTTGAGTGGGCAATGCCGTTTGGAAACTATTTAATAAAGTTAAATTCAAACGAAAAAAATAAAAAAGTTCATTTAAAAATGTTTAAAACCTCTTGATACTCCAAGTTGATACTAGCACCGATCCATTTACTGATCGGTCCGTGTATGATCCGAATTTTTAATATAGATGTTCGAAACCAAGAAATATTTAACCTTTTAATAAGCACCCTTAACTAAAAAAGGACAGGTATAATTAAGTTAAAAAATATGTTAAAAAATCTGTATTTAAAATGTGGGTAAAAGATGTGGATAAAAATGGCAGGTCAGGTGCATAAAACATGCCCTCCAATTAAAAGAAATAAAACACACCGGAAGTGAAGTACTGAGTTTACATAGATAAAAATACACAATTTCTAAAAATCACTAATGAAGCAGTTAAGATCGAATTCTACATTTAACCCTCCAGGTACTAATGTTCTGGTTCTATGTATCCACTTTGATTCCTTCTGGCTGAGGGTTCTGATTTTATGGTCACCTCTCCAGGCCTTATTGTATCTTTCTATACCCCAAAACATTAATTCTGTGGGGTCTTTATTATGAAAAAGTGCAAAGTGTTTTGATACGTTGTGTTTCGGGCACCCTTTTATGATGTTTACTATATGTTCCTTAATCCTAGTTTTTAGTGCCCTTTTAGTTCTTCCTACATACTGTAGGTTACAAGAACATTGTAACATGTAGACAACCCCCTCTGTATAGCAGTTGATAAAATCCTTTATTGGGTACGTGTTCCCCGTACTTGTTGCCTTAAAATCATGTTTCTTTGTTTGAAATTTTTTTGCATGCGTACATGCAAAGCAATATTTACAGGGGTAAAACCCTTTGCCATTAAAAAAGGAAAATGTATTTTTGGGGGGAGGTTCAACCACATTCTTCACAATGATATCCCTCAGGGTCGGAGCTCGTTTGTAAATGATAGATGGCTTTTCTGGTAGGATTTGTCGTAGATGTTTATCTTCCCTTAAAATGTACCAATGTTTGCGGATAATTTTCTCTATGTCTTTGAATTGGGTGTTAAAATCTAAGACTAGGCTTGGTACTTCTGAAAGGCTCTGTACCTTCTTGGGTGCATGTATCAATAATTTTCTATCCATATTTTGAATCCGTTCAATCTCTTTGTTTATCTGTTCTTCTTCATAGCCTTTCTTGACAAATCTTTGTCCAATTAGGTTGGCCTGAGTTTCAAAATCTGCATTTTTCGTGCAGTTCCGCCTGATTCTTACCAGTTGCCCTTTTGGGATGTTGTAAAGCCAAGGTTTGTGGTGGCAACTTGTTATAGGTAGATAACTATTTCTAGACACTTCCTTGAAGTGGGTTTTCGTTATTAATCGATCCTCTTCAATACTTATTTCTAGGTCTAGAAATTCTACCTTTTTCGTATCGATATGCCAGATCAATTGTATATTTCTGTCATTATTGTTTAATTTAGACAGAAAGTGCTCCAACGTTTCTCTGCTTCCATTCCATATTATTAGGATATCATCGATAAATCTTTTAAACAACCCTAGTTCACATGGTGGGTTCTTATATACTGCTTCCTCCTCCCATTGTGCCATAAAGGCATTCGCCACACTTGGGGCAAACTTAGCACCCATGGCAATACCAGTTACTTGCTTATAGAATTTTTGGTCATGCCAAAAATAATTATTTTTTAATGAAAATTCTAGGCATTTGATCAAAAACTTCCTTTGGGTGCATTTAAGTGTGCTATAATTTCTTAAGGCCCATTTAGTTGCTTCACAAGCTTGGTGGTGCTGAATAATCGTGTAGAGGGAAGAGACATCTACCGTTGCCAGTAGAGTCCTTCCCTCTAGTACTGGTACCTCTTCTAGTTGTTGTAAAACATGCTTTGTATCCCTAATATATGATGTTGTTTGTTGGATGGCCGGTTGGATAAAATGGTCTATGTACTGGCCGATCCTTGCTGTTAGGGAATTTATCCCGTTAACAATAGGTCTTCCCGGGGGGTTCTGCAAGTTCTTGTGTATTTTCGGGACCGTATATATCACAGGGATCCTATGTGAGTCCGGAATTAGATATCTTGCTTCCTTTGTGTCCAATATCTCTTTTTTGACACCCAGGTGGACCACTTTTTCCAGATCTTTTTTGCATTTCGTAGAGGGGTTGCTTAACAGTCTTTGGTATGTTGTAATATCTTCCAATTGACGTTTAATTTCTGCTTGGTAGTCAGCTTTATTTTGGATGACCACTCCTCCTCCTTTGTCTGCTGGTCTGATGACCAAATCTTTTCTACTGGTTAGGGATCGTATTCCTTTCTTAATGTGTGCAGGATCACTTGTTTTCTTTATCTTCAGTTGGTCCAGGTCCTTTAACACTAGATTTTTAAACACTTCAATGTGTTGATTATCATGTAATTGTGGGTTAAAAAGGGACTTGTTCCGTAGTCCACTATGTTCCATCCGTTGCGAATCTTGCGGTGTGATTGGTCGTCTGGTTTGGGGATTAGTTAAAATAGCTTTCTTAATATTCATTTTCCTTACGTATTTCTTAATTCCAATGTAAGTAGCAAATTTGTCTAAATTTTTTGTGGGGGCATATTTGAGGCCTTTATCCAGTACAGCCAGTTCTTCTGTGGTGAAGGTTTGCCCGCTCAGATTAAAAATTCCCTCTCCTAGTGGACCCTTTTTCTTTTTGAGTCTCTTTCCCGCTCGACATCCCCTCTTGGTTCTGGGGTTCTTCTTCTTTCCTCGTGTCTCTTTGGGGAATAATATGGTTCTTGTGGGTGTCTCTGTGGGGAGCGTTGTGCATGCTCCGGTTTCCTCCTCGGTGGTGTTTCTCGCCGGCCTCGGTCTAAAAAATCAGTACCATATCTATCTTGATCGTAAGGATACTGGCGGGAATGTGTGTTTGGTCCTCTCTGGTCTCGGATTGGGTCAAACCTATTATGTGTTGGGATGGGGCTTCTTTCATATCTGTTTTGTTGATTATAATAGGGTCCTTCCCTATATTCTCTATGTGCCCCTTCATTGTACGGCCTGTCATTGTGGTGTCTTTGGTTGTATCCACTATTATGTCGAGGTTTTTTAAAAGGTTTTCTAAAAGGCTTTTTAAAATTATTTCTTGGTGTATGTGACCCCTGAGAATGATAATTCTGTTGCTCATATTGAGGTCTAGGAGTATAGGGATAAGGCTCCCTATGTTGTCCATTCTCCTGCGTGGGTGGATAGGGTCTGTTCCCTTGGGGTTCATAAATCCTGACCTCTTTTTCTGGTGTAGACTGTGCTGACGTGATGGCTGGTTCTTCTAGTTTGGTTTGCCATTTAAACACTTGGTCTGTTTTATAATCTGTGACGTCTCTTTGGTACTTCTTTGCTTTCCTCTGTTGTGTTTCTAAATCCTTGGCCATTAAATCTTTGTTGAGTTGGTTAGCTATTTTCTTGAAGTCTTCTGATTCTTTATGTATTTCCAGTTTGGATTTCAATTCTTCTATTTGTTGGTCTACAAATTTCATTTTCCTGTATTTTCTATCCAAAAGGAACCTGAGGCCTTCAATACTTTTACCATTAAAAAAACTGTACCATTCATTAATGGAATCTTTATCAAGGAGGCCGTCATTTGGGGGTACGTCCCATCTGAGTCTCCTGGGAACAATGTTTTCTCTCAGGTACCTTTCAAAAGTGTTAGTATCCCACCACAAGCTAATTTTTTTCTCCATTGCATGTCCCAATTTGCGGGTAAGGGACTCTAAATCACTATTAATTTTAGTTTGTGTGGAAAAAACATTATCTAAGTTGACATTCCTGTGATCCATAAACATAAATACATCCATAGTGGCTGCAAAAGTGCGTAAGTGTAATGTAAGTATAAATTCAATCTAAAGAAAAACTTCTGCGCTACTAATAACTGTGATGGTGATTCTTAATGATGCTGCAAAAACAAATAGTGAACACCCCTCACTACTCATAAACTGAAATAAGTGCAATCGTGATCGATTGTGAACGTGTTTCTGCGCAAACAATATATTGTAACAACCAAGTGTCCTGAGTGCTCTCACCCTCTGCACGAGGAACACCTCCACCGCGCCATGTGTGAAGTTTGCATGAGTTTTAATAAATTTTCATTGCGGAATTACACTATTGGAGCATTCATTCTCTTTTATGTGGATCCATTGAACATCATCCTTGTGAGCTTCGTATGCAATATTTACCCGGGAGTGTGGTAAAGAAAGCTCGTTTTGCCTTGCATGAAAGTGCTGGCATTTTATTTTGGTGAGTGCATGTCTGGAGAGTGCGATTCACTAGCACAGTGGTGAGGTGGAAGGAGCACGGAGTCACTCATCATTTTGACATCTATCACTGAGGAATCATTTGTGTGGGACATTTGATTGAATATTTTCATCGTCACCAGCTTAAATCACCTACAGCCTTCATTAAGGGCTGGTTCTATTCATGAACTGTTTTTGGAGTTGTTGAACTTTGCAGCATGAATTGAACTATATGCACGATTTTTTATTGCTGTCACTCATATATATGTTTTTTTTCACCACATTTTTTGCATTATAAGAGGTTCTATTTATAACATTTTTTCTTTTGCAGGTTTTTATTTTTGTGTGGTTCGCCATTCATTTGGTGTACCATACACAGATAATTTACCCATTATTAGAGGGTGTCACCATTATATTATTAGTCACACCCTGATCAACTACATCTAGTCAATCTCTTGACTAAATAGGGGTGTGATACACGCAGATGATAGATTCACCTATTAGATCACATCACCATTTTATTCTGCAGTAGCACATTTCATTATGTTCCTATTTACATATATTTCTGAGGTATGTTACTAATTTAGCGTGTTACACTCAGATCACTAATACTATCAGAGGGTGTCACCACTATTGTATACTGCAAGGTATACAATCACTTTTATATATATATATATTGTTTTAATTTTATTTCATTCTTATCTTTAGAGGTGTGTCACCTATAGGTGATTGAGTCTTTGATAGAGGGTATCACCATCATTGCACATTGAATATTTGTTTCACACATATATATATATATATACTTTTTATATCCAGAGAACGTGCTAATCACCAGATATTGTCATTTATGATGGTATAGCTAGTTATATCTGGAGTGTTTTTGAGCGCCTGCTAATTTATCCTAGGTGTCGGTGTTTGTTGGTATTCAACCGATATTTAGGATTAAATTGATTGATTATTGCAAACAATATATTGATGTGAAAAAGAGCTGCTATCTTCCAAATACAATCCTAACTGGAATGCCTCAGGTTAAATGTATAAATAAGCAGAGTAAAAGTCCATGAAATAACATAAACCGTGCATCAAAGTGTCTGAGGTGTAGTTAAATTCACAAAAAACAATAAATAAAGCATACACAATTGTGACTGGTGAGTGAACATGCGTTGCTAGGTGATCAACTGTTCGTGGAAATGGACACCCACTCGGGGCTCACAGAACTCTCACCTCCATGGCACAGTATAAGTGCCTGTAGATTTCAATGAATCTGTGGTTGCTTTAATCCGGTGGTGATAGTGTCGTCCCGGGCCTTCTCTGGGGGTGGCGTCACTTCCTTCAATGGATAGGCTCCAAAAGGTGGTGATAAAAAACAAAAAAGGCTCCAATAGTGTGATAAAGTTTAAGCCAAGGAATTTATTAAAGTAAAAATGGCTGCTTACATAAGGATAAACGAAAAAACGCCAAACAACAGTGAGGACAGCTTGCTAGCGATACTCGCTACGTCACTTCCGGTCCGCGCTATCGTGTTTCCGGTTGCGTGCCTACGCGTTGCGTCATATCACGTGACTTCTTCAGGGCACCGGATTGGCTAATGCCATAGTGATTTTATATCAATGGGACAGGAAGTGGAGATGACTTCATTTTCTTGTAGACCAAGTAGGTAATTAAGCCGCGGCCATCTTTGAGTGGGCAATGCCGTTTGGAAACTATTTAATAAAGTTAAATTCAAACGAAAAAAATAAAAAAGTTCATTTAAAAATGTTTAAAACCTCTTGATACTCCAAGTTGATACTAGCACCGATCCATTTACTGATCGGTCCGTGTATGATAAAGCTGACTACCAAGCAGAAATTAAACGTCAATTGGAAGATATTACAACATACCAAAGACTGTTAAGCAACCCCTCTACGAAATGCAAAAAAGATCTGGAAAAAGTGGTCCACCTGGGTGTCAAAAAAGAGATATTGGACACAAAGGAAGCAAGATATCTAATTCCGGACTCACATAGGATCCCTGTGATATATACGGTCCCGAAAATACACAAGAACTTGCAGAACCCCCCGGGAAGACCTATTGTTAACGGGATAAATTCCCTAACAGCAAGGATCGGCCAGTACATAGACCATTTTATCCAACCGGCCATCCAACAAACAACATCATATATTAGGGATACAAAGCATGTTTTACAACAACTAGAAGAGGTACCAGTACTAGAGGGAAGGACTCTACTGGCAACGGTAGATGTCTCTTCCCTCTACACGATTATTCAGCACCACCAAGCTTGTGAAGCAACTAAATGGGCCTTAAGAAATTATAGCACACTTAAATGCACCCAAAGGAAGTTTTTGATCAAATGCCTAGAATTTTCATTAAAAAATAATTATTTTTGGCATGACCAAAAATTCTATAAGCAAGTAACTGGTATTGCCATGGGTGCTAAGTTTGCCCCAAGTGTGGCGAATGCCTTTATGGCACAATGGGAGGAGGAAGCAGTATATAAGAACCCACCATGTGAACTAGGGTTGTTTAAAAGATTTATCGATGATATCCTAATAATATGGAATGGAAGCAGAGAAACGTTGGAGCACTTTCTGTCTAAATTAAACAATAATGACAGAAATATACAATTGATCTGGCATATCGATACGAAAAAGGTAGAATTTCTAGACCTAGAAATAAGTATTGAAGAGGATCGATTAATAACGAAAACCCACTTCAAGGAAGTGTCTAGAAATAGTTATCTACCTATAACAAGTTGCCACCACAAACCTTGGCTTTACAACATCCCAAAAGGGCAACTGGTAAGAATCAGGCGGAACTGCACGAAAAATGCAGATTTTGAAACTCAGGCCAACCTAATTGGACAAAGATTTGTCAAGAAAGGCTATGAAGAAGAACAGATAAACAAAGAGATTGAACGGATTCAAAATATGGATAGAAAATTATTGATACATGCACCCAAGAAGGTACAGAGCCTTTCAGAAGTACCAAGCCTAGTCTTAGATTTTAACACCCAATTCAAAGACATAGAGAAAATTATCCGCAAACATTGGTACATTTTAAGGGAAGATAAACATCTACGACAAATCCTACCAGAAAAGCCATCTATCATTTACAAACGAGCTCCGACCCTGAGGGATATCATTGTGAAGAATGTGGTTGAACCTCCCCCCAAAAATACATTTTCCTTTTTTAATGGCAAAGGGTTTTATCCCTGTAAATATTGCTTTGCATGTACGCATGCAAAAAAATTTCAAAGAAACATGATTTTAAGGCAACAAGTACGGGGAACACGTACCCAATAAAGGATTTTATCAACTGCTATACAAAGGGGGTTGTCTACATGTTACAATGTTCTTGTAACCTACAGTATGTAGGAAGAACTAAAAGGGCACTAAAAACTAGGATTAAGGAACATATAGTAAACATCATAAAAGGGTGCCCGAAACACAACGTATCAAAACACTTTGCACTTTTTCATAATAAAGACCCCACAGAATTAATGTTTTGGGGTATAGAAAGATACAATAAGGCCTGGAGAGGTGACCATAAAATCAGAACCCTCAGCCAGAAGGAATCAAAGTGGATACATAGAACCAGAACATTAGTACCTGGAGGGTTAAATGTAGAATTCGATCTTAACTGCTTCATTAGTGATTTTTAGAAATTGTGTATTTTTATCTATGTAAACTCAGTACTTCACTTCCGGTGTGTTTTATTTCTTTTAATTGGAGGGCATGTTTTATGCACCTGACCTGCCATTTTTATCCACATCTTTTACCCACATTTTAAATACAGATTTTTTAACATATTTTTTAACTTAATTATACCTGTCCTTTTTTAGTTAAGGGTGCTTATTAAAAGGTTAAATATTTCTTGGTTTCGAACATCTATATTAAAAATTCGGATCATACACGGACCGATCAGTAAATGGATCGGTGCTAGTATCAACTTGGAGTTTCAAGAGGTTTTAAACATTTTTAAATGAACTTTTTTATTTTTTTCGTTTGAATTTAACTTTATTAAATAGTTTCCAAACGGCATTGCCCACTCAAAGATGGCCGCGGCTTAATTACCTACTTGGTCTACAAGAAAATGAAGTCATCTCCACTTCCTGTCCCATTGATATAAAATCACTATGGCATTAGCCAATCCGGTGCCCTGAAGAAGTCACGTGATATGACGCAACGCGTAGGCACGCAACCGGAAACACGATAGCGCGGACCGGAAGTGACGTAGGGAGTATCGCTAACAAGCTGTCCTCACTGTTGTTTGGCGTTTTTTCGTTTATCCTTATGTAAGCAGCCATTTTTACTTTAATAAATTCCTTGGCTTAAACTTTATCACACTATTGGAGCCTTTTTTGTTTTTTATCACCACCTTTTGGAGCCTATCCATTGAAGGAAGTGACGCCACCCCCAGAGAAGGCCCGGGACGACACTATCACCACCGGATTAAAGCAACCACAGATTCATTGAAATCTACAGGCACTTATACTGTGCCATGGAGGTGAGAGTTCTGTGAGCCCCGAGTGGGTGTCCATTTCCACGAACAGTCACTTGATCACCTAGCAACGCATGTTCACTCACCAGTCACAATTGTGTATGCTTTATTTATTGTTTTTTGTGAATTTAACTACACCTCAGACACTTTGATGCACGGTTTATGTTATTTCATGGACTTTTACTCTGCTTATTTATACATTTAACCTGAGGCATTCCAGTTAGGATTGTATTTGGAAGATAGCAGCTCTTTTTCACATCAATATATTGTTTGCGCAGAAACACGTTCACAATCGATCACGATTGCACTTATTTCAGTTTCCACATTTATTGACAAAACAAACGTCTAATTTATTTCACATTGTTAACCACTTACTTACCTGCAGAATAGTAACAGTTGCAAGTGTGAAATACAGATGTTCTGTTTAATTGTCAAGTTCACAAGGTTATTGATTCTACCGAGAAGTTATCATGGTGGTATTAGGTCAAAGGGACAGTACGCCCATTTTTGCAAGTGTTTTTATTGATTTTCAAGATGTTCATGTAACGCAATCGGTATCTTAATTTCATGTGATTATTTGTGTTTGTTAACCAATAAATTTATATTTCGTATGCCCACACGTCTCCTTGAATAATGCCGGCCATACACGGTTCGAATTTCGTTAGAATTTTCTTTCGAAAATCGTATGAAAGAATTTTCGTATGAATTTCGCATCATTAGTGGGCTGCAACAACGGCCGATTTTCGTGCGGCAATCGAATTTGAGGAATCGGACATGTTGGAAATTTTCCGAAAAACGAACGATTTTCTAATCAATGATGGGAGAATCGTGCGAGAAATGTAATAAGAAAAGAAAATTTACGGAGAGAAAAGAAGATTCCCGGCCAAGAAAATTCTTTTCTGTAGCAACATGAGGTGAAATTGAAGGCTTGGTCGGCCGAATTTCGAAAATCAATGGTGGCATCATCGGATCACAAAAAAAACGAAATTTCTTATTTTGAAAAGAAAATTCGTTCGAAATTCGACCGTGTATGGCCTGCTTAAGTTTCACATGCACAGACTGTGTCATATAGATTGATATTGTATCTTAAAAATATCCTCGTTACAAATTACTCAATAATAATTATTGTGCGGGAAACCTGTCCTTAACCACTTGAGCCCCGGACCTTTATGCTGCCTAAGGACCAGAGGTCTTTTTCCAATTTGGCACTGCGTCGCTTTAACTGCTAATTGCGCGGTCATGCAATGCTGTACCCAAACGAAATTTGCGTCCTTTTCTTCCCACAAATAGAGCTTTCTTTTGATGGTATTTGATCACCTCTGCGGTTTTTATTTTTTGCGCTATAAACGGAAAAAGACCGAAAATTTTGAAAAAAAATGATATTTTCTACTTTTTGTTCTAAAAAAAATCCAATAAACTAAATTTTAGTCATACATTTAGGCCAAAATGTATTCGGCCACATGTCTTTGGTAAAAAAAATGTCAATAAGCGTATATTTATTGGTTTGCGCAAAAGTTATAGCGTCTACAAACTAGGGTACATTTTCTGGAATTTACACAGCTTTTAGTTTATGACTGCCTATGTCATTTCTTGAGGTGCTAAAATGGCAGGGCAGTACAAAAGCCCCCCAAATGACCCCATTTTGGAAAGTAGACACCCCAAGGAAATTGCTGAGAGGCATGTTGAACCCATTGAATATTTATTTTTTTTGTCCCAAGTGATTGAAAAATGACAAAAAAAAAAAAAAAAAAAAATATTTACAAAAAGTGGTCACTAAATGATATATTGCTCACACAGGCCATGGGCCTATGTGGAATTGCACCCCAAAATACATTTAGCTGCTTCTCCTGAGTATGGGGATACCACATGTGTGGGACTTTTTGGGAGCCTAGCCGCGTACGGGGCCCCGAAAACCAATCACCGCCTTCAGGATTTCTAAGGGTGTAAATTTTTGCTTTCACTCTTCACTGCCTATCACAGTTTCGGAGGCCATGGAATGCCAAGATGGCACAAAACCCCCCAAAATGACCCCATTTTGGAAAGTAGACACCCCAAGCTATTTGCTGAGAGGCATATTGAGTCCATGGAATATTTTATATTTTGACACAAGTTGCGGGAAAGTGACACTTTTATTTTTATTTTTTTTTTTTTTTCATAAAGTTGTCACTAAATGATATATTGCTCACACAGGCCATGGGCATATGTGGAATTGCACCCCAAAATACATTTAGCTGCTTCTCCTGAGTATGGGGATACCACATGTGTGGGACTTTTTGGGAGCCTAGCCGCGTACTGGACCCCGAAAACCAATCACTGCCTTCAGGATTTCTAAGGGTGAAAATTTTTGATTTCACTCTTTACTGCCTATCACAGTTTCGGAGGCCATGGAATGCCCAGGTGGCACAAAACCCCCCCAAATGACCCCATTTTGGAAAGTAGACACCCCAAGCTATTTGCTGAAAGGCATGGTGAGTATTTTGCAGCTCTCATTTGTTTTTGAAAATGAAGAAAGACAAGAAAAAACATTTTTTTTTTTCTTTTTTCAATTTTCAAAACTTTGTGACAAAAAGTGAGGTCTGCAAAATACTCACTATACCTCTCAGCAAATAGCTTGGGGTGTCTACTTTCCAAAATGGGGTCATTTGGGGGGGTTTTGTGCCACCTGGGCATTCCATGGCCTCCGAAACTGTGATAGGCAGTGAAGAGTGAAATCAAAAATTCACGCCCTTAGAAAGCCTGAAGGCGGTGCTTGGTTTTCGGGGTCCCGTACGCGGCTAGGCTCCCAAAAAGTCTCACGCATGTGGTATCCCCGTACTCAGGAGAAGCAGCAGAATGTATTTTGGGGTGTAATTTCACATATTTCCATGGCATGTTTGAGCAATATATCATTTAGTGACAACTTTGTGCAAAAAAAAAAAAAAAAAAAAAAAAATTTGTCTCTTTCCCGCAACTTGTGTCGCAATATAAAATATTCCATGGACTCGACATGCCTCTCAGCAAATAGCTTGGGGTGTCTACTTTCCAAAATGGGGTCATTTGGGGGGGTTTTGAACTGTCCTGGCATTTTATGCACAACATTTAGAAGCTTATGTCACACATCACCCACTCTTCTAACCACCTGAAGACAAAGCCCTTTCTGACACTTATTGTTTACATGAAAAAGTTTTTTTTTTTTGCAAAAAAATTACTTTGAACCCCCAAACATTATATATTTTTTTAAAGCAAATGCCCTACAGATTAAAATGGTGGGTGTTTCATTTTTTTTTTTCACACAGTAATTGCGCAGCGATTTTTCAAACGCATTTTTTGGGGAAAAAACACACTTTTTTTAATTTTAATGCACTAAAACACGCTATATTGCCCAAATGTTTGATGAAATAAAAAAGATGATCTTAGGCCGAGTACATGGATACCAAACATGACATGCTTTAAAATTGCGCACAAACGTGCAGTGGCAACAAAATAAATACATGTTTAAAAGCCTTCAAAAGCCTTTACAGGTTACCACTTTAGATTTACAGAGGAGGTCTACTGGAAAAATTACTGCACTCGATCTGGCCTTCGCGGTGATACCTCACATGCATGGTGCAATTGCTGTTTACGTTTGACGACAGACCGCCGCTTGCGTTCGCCTTAGCGCGAGAGCAGGGGGCGACAGGGGTGTTTTTTTTTTTGTTTTTTTTTTCTTTATTATTTTTTTGCTTTTTTAATCTTACTTTTAAACTGTTCCTTTCATATTTTTTTTTTTAATCATTTTTATTGTTATCTCGGGGAATGTAAATATCCCCTATGATAGCAATAGGTAGTGACAGGTACTCTTTTTTGAAAAAATTGTGGTCTATTAGACCCTAGATCTCTCCTCTGCCCTCAAAGCATCTGACCACACCAAGATCGGTGTGATAAAATGCTTCCCCAATTTCCCAATGGCGCTATTTACATCCGGCGAAATCTAAGTCATGAAATACTCGTAGCTTCCGGTTTCTTAGGCCATAGAGATGTTTGGAGCCACTCTGGTCTCTGATCAGCTCTATGGTCAGCTGGCTGAATCACCGGCTGCATTCTCAGGTTCCCTGTTGAGACAGGAGAGCCAGAGAAAAACACGGAAGACGGTGGGGGGGGGGGGCATTCCCTCCCACGGCTTGTAAAAGCAGTCTAGAGGCTAATTAGCCGCTAGGATTGCTTTTACATGAAAGCCGACCGCTGGCTGAAAAGAATGATACCAAGATGATACCTAAACCTGCAGGCATCATTCTGGTATAACCACTCAAAGTCGTGAATGGCGTACCTGAAGACAAAAAAATGGTTAACAATGGTTAACAATAAAGCACAGTAAAGTGTAAATAATTACACACCTGAAAAACAAACATGATAAAACATAATAACAATAACAATAAAACATTGCAGAATAGAATACAGTAAAAAAGAGCAGAACAATAGAGAGAGAGAATAGAGAGAGAGAGAACAATAAAACAACTATTTTTTTTTATTTCATATTTTTTTTTTTTTTACACTTTTTTTGTAACTAACTTTTATAACTGTAACCGGTTCCAGGTTCGGGTCTCTCAAAATGCGATGGCATCTTGGGAGACCCTGTGAAAGTGCGCCTAGTCTGTGCAATGCTGTACCCTACGCTAATACTCAACTAGTGAATGGTAGCGTTCAAAACATTCACCAATGCAAAGACCAGGATTGTCAGGACAGGAGGGACAATAATAGCGGGTGTCACGCCTATATCCGCGCTAGCTGCAGACACAACATCTTTTTGGGGGCGTTCGCTGGGTAGGGGTACTCGGGAGGACATAAAAATGCCTCTCATGCAGCCGACTGCATTTGGTTGGGGATGTGAATGGGGGAAGTACGGGCGCTGCAGAAGCGGTGGGTTCCCAATTAGGATTGGCGAATGCAGCAGGAAGGGCATTATGGGCACGACGGGCCTGTGTTTGTCTTTCTGGTGGCAGCGGGACACTACTTGTGCTTGCCATCTCGCCAGCTTGAACTGCACTTATGGGACTCGCCACGTCACCAAGTGTTACTGCAGTGCTGGTTTGACTACGACCGGGGTGTACTAGGCCGCTGGCGCTTGCCAGTTCACCAAAACGCTACCAAAAAACTGTTAGCGATCGCAGGGATCAGGCCTGACTCTGCGAACGCTGCAGTTATGCTTTTAGTGTTTTGTAAGTGTCAGTGATCGATCGATACTGCACTTGGGTGGGCTGGGCCGGGCGGAGGGGCAAAACGCAGGTGCTAGCAGGTATCTGGGCTGATCCCGCTAACACTGCGTTTTTGGGAACCCTAAACTGCTGGTGACGCTAGTATAGATCTGATCGGATCAGATATTGATGCGATCAGATACTATACCACTAAGGGTGGTGTACGGTGCGTGCGTGGGTGTTAGCGGTACTGGCGCTAATCTGACGCTGCCTGGGGCTGGTGCTTGCCAGTTCACCAAAATACTACCAAAAAAACTGTTAGCGATCGCAGGGATCAGGCATGACTCTGCGAACGCTGCAGTTATGCGTTTAGTGTTTTGTAAGTGTCAGTGATCGATCGATACTGCACTTGGGTGGGCTGGGCCGGGCGGAGGCGCAAAACGCAGGTGCTAGCAGGTATCTGGGCTGATCCCGCTAACACTGCGTTTTTGGGAACCCTAAACTGCTGGGGACGCTAGTATAGATCTGATCGGATCAGATATTGATCCGTTCAGATACTATACCACTAAGGGAGGCGTATGCTGCGTGCGTGGGTGTTAGCGGTACTGGCGCTAACCTGACGCCTGGGGCTGGTGCTTGCCAGTTCACCAAAATGCTACCAAAAAAACTGTTAGCGATCGCAGGGATCAGGCCTGACTCTGCGAACGCTGCAGTTATGCGTTTAGTGTTTTGTAAGTGACAGTGATCGATCGATACTGCACTTGGGTGGGCTGGGCTGGGCCGGGCGGAGGCGCAAAACGCAGGTGCTAGCAGGTATCTGGGCTGATCCCGCTAACACTGCGTTTTTGGGAACCCTAAACTGCTGGGGACGCTAGTATAGTATCTGATCGGATCAGATATTGATCCGATCAGATACTATACCACTAAGGGAGGCGCATGCTGCGTGCGTCAGTGTTAGCGGTACTGGCGCTAATCTGACGCTGCCTGGGGCGACGCATATCACCGCCGGGCGATCGGGGGGCTAAACCTTTATTCGGTAATAAACGGCGGGTGCCCTGACACTATAAAAAATAAACAAACTAACCAGCGTTAACCGTAACGGTTATACGGTGATCAGTGGTGAAAGGGTTAACTAGGGGGCAATCAAGGGGTTAAAACATTTATCAGATAGTATAGGGGGGTCCCTGACGCTATAAAACGCTGACGGCGAACCTAAATATTTACCTCACTAACTAGCGTCACCAGCGACACTAATACAGCGATCAGAAAAATGATCGCTTAGTGACACTGGTGAGGGGGGGTGATCAAGGGGTTAAAACTTTATTAGGGGGGGTTAGGGGGGTACCCTAGACCTACAGGGGGGTAACAGTATCTGTCCCAACACTGTAACTGTCACAAACTGACACCATGCAGTAATCAGAAAAAAAAAAAAAAAAAAAAAAAAAAAAACTGCTGGTGTCAGTTTGTGACAGGGGGGGGGGGGGGTGATTGGGGGGGGATCGGGGGGCGATCGGGGGGGGGATCGGGGTGTTTTGTGTGCCTGGCATGTTCTACTGTGTGTGTGTGTGTTGGTGCACTCACATTGATGTCTTCTCTCCTCGGGCCGGAACGGAAAATACCGACCCGAGGGGAGATGACATCATTTCCTTTGCTGCTGTTTAGCATACAGCAGCAAAGGAAGATTCTCATTGGCCGGCGGCGATCGCGAGGGGGGGGCCACGAACGGATGGTCTCCCCCTCATCACCGATCGCCGCTGGACAAAAGACGACCGCCTCGGGCACCGGGGGGGGGTCCGATCGGACCCCCCACCCGCGGAAGGCAAATCACGTACACTGTACGTGATTTTGCCTGTCCGTGCCACTTTGCCGACGTACATCGGCGTGAGGCGGTCGTCAAGTGGTTAAAAAGGCACAACTTATTATTACTTATTATTTACGACAGTAGAAGTTTGGTGAGAGACGATTTGCGCTTTTCAGACTCGTGCTTTTTCAGATCGTTTTACTGCTGTTCAGTTTGTGCTTGTGGGCAGTGGCGGCCCGTCCATAGGGGGCGCCAGGGCGCCGCCCCCCCTCCTGTAGTCAAAAAAAAAAAAAAATAAAAAATAAAATAAAAAAATTCAAAAAAATTTTTTTTTTAAAACCGCCCCTTTAAGAACAACAAAAAAAATAAAAATAAATAAGTCCTTTAACAAAGTGCACTGTGGTGCCGGACGCCAGTGCACTATGGGAAGCGCCTTGTCAATGCAATCACGAGATTGCAGACGCGGCGCTTCATTTGCGGGCTTTTAACCCGCCTTGTGGCGCAAACGAAAACGCCGATTAGCTTCCGCTCGTAGAATCAGTGTGATTCTATGGGCGGGAGCATTGCTTTTCAAATCTTGAGGTCACTTTCGGCTTTCGTGAAGAAGAGAGCCGGAAGTGATGTCGGCAGCTCCGTTCTTCGGCTGAGCGGAGCTGCAGGAGGAAGGTAAGAGCCATATGAGGGATGGGTTGCTGTCTGGCAAGGAGGGTGAGCTCCAGCACAGCACAGCTGCATGTATCTGTCCCTCTCTTCCCCATCCCCCCCCCCCCCTCCTCCTGTCTCAATACACACGGACTGAAGACACCTATACACAGACAGAGGGGGAGGGGGAGGAGAATGGACACATACACAGGACGTGAGGGGAAAGTTATCAAAGAAAGATAATCACAGTGATTTGGGGGGCTGGGAGAGGATGCTTTATGTTCTAGGGGCCACTTTGGGAGCAGAGAGGATTTGTGCTAGAAGGGGGGTTGAATATGACCCCCCCCCAGCACAAATCCTCTCTGCTCCCAAAGTGGCACATAAAGCACATAAAGCATCCTCTCCCAGCCCCCCAAATCACTGTGATTATCTTTCTTTGATAACTTGCCCCCCTTCCCCCTTGTTCAAAGAGATGCTGGCTGCTATTAAGGAGACAATCATGGTTTCTGGGATCAGTGGACACAGTGGCTGCGTTTTTGATGACACAGTGGCTGCATTTTTTTTTTTTTCAAATAACATTTTATTGATCCAAAAGTCAGGTAAGTTACAAAGACAATGATATCTTGTTGTATAAGATTTGCCATGCCAGAGGCAAAACCGGCAAGTAGTCGGTATCAAGAGAAAAACATTCAGTTGTATAAAGCTTAGATTAGTTACCATATACTGTGCAATAATCAACATATGCATATAGACATGTAACCTGACATCATCTAGTAAACATAAGAAATAAAAGAAAGAGTAGAGAAGAAAAAGAAGGAGAGGGGAGGGGGGGGAGGATGGGGGAGGCTCCACCAGTGGCTCAAGGAGGATCTTCTCGTCTATGCCAGTCTTCCCAGACCTTATCATGTGTTTCCAATCTGTCTTGCAATCTAGCAGTCATTTTTTCCATTAGCTCTATATCCTTAATTCTGGCATATAGATCTGTTGAGGTAGGCGGGTCCCTTCTTTTCCAGTAGAGGGCTATGAGACACCTCGCGGCTGTCAGGATGTGCCGAAGCAGTTTCTTGGAGTGCTTAGGTATCTGTAAACCAGATACTCCCAAGAGGAATAATTTAGGGGTTCTGGGAACCTGTACTCCCAGCAAGCGGGTTAGTAAGGATTGCGCCTCCCTCCAGAAGGGCTCTATCTTGGGGCAGGACCAGTAAATGTGGTATAGTGTTCCCCTTTCTCTCTGACATCTCCAACATCTATCTGAGCTAGAGGGGTAGATGGCTCGGAGGACATCAGGGGTCATATACCAAAAGAAAATGATTTTATAGGCGTTTTCCTTATAGAGTGTGCAGAGAGAGCTTTTAGCTGCTTGAGACCAAATTGTTTGCCAGGTTGCTTCTGGTATTTCTTCTCCCAGTGCTCTTTCCCATCTCAACATGTATGCATGTTTACCCTGGGTGGCAATACAATATGAGTTTAGCACCTTGTATATATCTGAGATTAGTCCTCGACGTGCGGAGCCTTCTAACATCAGGTTCTCAAATACGGTTGGAGTTGAGAATTGTAAATTCGGGGCTATTGACTGAGCATAGTGCCTGATCTGTAGGTACCCATAAAACACCTGACGGGGGAGGTTAAATTTCCGTTGGAGATCAATGAATGAGAGCAATTTGCGCGTGCAGGGGTGCACTAGATGACCAAAATGGAACAAATTTCTGGTTGCCCATGGTGAGGACATTTGATGTGTAAGGCCTGCAGGCAGTCTGGGGTTATAAAGAAAGGATGTGAGGAGAGATCTCTCCGAGCCCAGTTTATGAGTTCTGGAAAGTTTACGCCAGAGAGAGCGAAGAAGAGACATAGGACCCAGGAGCCGGGCCGATTCCACCTCCACATTTGCATTCCAGAGAAAACTATTTGGGTGTATGGGTGCCAGCCAGATTTTTTCAATTTCAGTCTATCTATTGTAAGACCGTTGGGGAAACCAGGACGCCAGGGCCCGCAGCTGGGCTGCTTGGTAATACTTGTTCAAGTCGGGAAACGCCAGTCCACCCTCTGAGCGCGCCGCCACTAATACTGATTGAGGTATTCTGTGCCTCCTGTAGTTCCAGACATACCTCACCAGATCCGCCTGAAGTTTCCTCAGATCTGACCGAGGGACCGGAATGGGAAGCGTCTGGAAAAGGTACAGAAGTTTGGGAAGGATGGTCATCTTTACAGAGGCCACCCTCCCCAGGAGGGATATATGGTGGACCTTCCATTTTTGTAACGACTCCCTTATAGATCTATAGAGGGGAAGGAAGTTGGCTCTATAGAGGGTGGTGTACGACGGGGTGATCTGCACTCCTAAGTATTTAAGGGCTGTAGTTTTCCAGTGGTAGGGGAAGCATTGTTGTAGATGTTGAACCTCTACTGGAGGGATATTTACGGGAAGGGCCTCTGACTTAGACGCATTTATTTTGTAACCGGATAGAGAACGATATAAATCTAGCTCAGCATGTAAATTAGGGAGTGATATCCTAGGCTGAGTCAGGGTAAGTATAATGTCATCCGCGAATAGTGCTAGTTTAAAATCCCTACCCCGTACCGGAACCCCGTGTATATTTGGATTTTTACGCACCGCCGCTGCCAGAGGCTCCACACATAGTGCAAATAACAACGGCGAGAGAGGGCATCCCTGGCGCGTTCCGTTAGCTATCGAAAAAGCTGATGATAGGGCAAAGGGTGTCTTAACCTGAGAGGAGGGGTTTGTATATAAGTGTTGTATGGCCCGCAAAAAAGGGCCCTGGAACCCCATGTGTTTCAGTGTGGCAAACAGGAACGGCCATCCAAGGCGATCAAAGGCCTTTTCAGCGTCCAGCCCTAGGACCAGTGTTTCTAGGCCGTCCCTGTTTGCCACCTCTATGAGATCAATAATCCGTCTCGTATTGTCCCCTGCCTGACGGAGGGGGACAAAGCCCACTTGATCCTTATGTATTAAGGAGGGAAGTATTAGGTTCAGTCGCATCGAGAGGAGCTTGGTAAAAATTTTTAAATCAGAGTTTAGTAGTGCGATTGGCCTATAACTTGCACATAATGAAGGATCTTTTTCAGGCTTGGGGATCAACGTGAGGAATGATCTCTGCATGTCTGAAGGAATAGGGGTTTGCTGGAGGAAGGCATTGTACAATCTGCACATATGGGGCAAGAGGACCGGGAGAAATGTCTTATAATATTCATAAGGGAGGCCATCGGGGCCGGGGGACTTTCGTGACGGTAAGCTTTTAATGGTGGCTGTCAGTTCTTCTACTGATATCGGGGCGTTAAGGGAAAGTAAATCAGATGCCTGAAGTTTAGGAATATTACTGTCTACTAAATATTGTTGCATACGCTCAGCTAAGTCAGGGGAAAGTGGGTCGTGTGGAATTTCAGGGTCATTATATAGGGCTGTGTAGAATTCTCCGAAAGCCTGAGCTATATCCTGGGGGTGTGAGAGAAGTGTATCTCTTCTATTTTTTATTTGATGAGGGGTGGTCATATGTGATCTTTCTGACAGTTTACGTGCTAGTAATGAGTGGGCTTTATTGCCTTTGTCGTAGTACGTTTGTTTTAGTCTAAGGAGAGCTTTCTCTACCTGGCCTAACGCTAGATCCCGAAGTGTAATACGCAAGCAAACAATTTTTTTAAGAAGGGTTAGGGATGGCGAAGTCTGTAGTTGGAGTTCTAAGGTTTTAAGATCCTTCTCCGCCTGAAGTTTGGATGCCTTTGCATCTTTCTTCATGGCTGAGGATAGTGCTATACACCGCCCCCTGAGGACCGCCTTGTGGGCCTCCCAGAGAGTGGCAAGAGTAACACCTGTGTGTCATTTTCAAGAAAATAGTTTTGTAAGGTTGACTCGAGTTCTAGTTTAGATGGGGTGTGTTGTAGAAGAAAGTTGTTTAATTGCCAGTGACATGGTTTACGTGTATAGGTACCCATCTTCAAGGACATAGTCACAGGGGCGTGGTCAGACCAGGAGATGGGTAGAATCTGAGCGTCCATAGTGGCGCGAAGGGTGGCATTGTTAACAAATAGGTAGTCTATACGAGAGTGCATGCGGTGAGGAGAGGAGTAAAATGTATATTGTCTGTCACCTGGGTGTAGTGCCCGCCATATATCAAAAAGAGCATAGCGCCTAGTGAGTTGGCGAAATAATTGTGCTTCCCGAGCCACTCGGGCTTGGGGTTCTGTGGGGTTCATTACATGGCGATCTAGACCCACCGACTGACATAAATTAAAGTCTCCTCCAATGATCAAGTAGTCGTTGGGGGATTTAAATATGCGCGCTAGTACTCTAGTTAAAAAGTGTATTTGGTGGGTATTAGGGGCATATAGTGCACAGATAGTGACCCCTTGATCTTGCCATTGGCCCCTTAAAATAATGTAGTGTCCATGTGGGTCTATAAGAGATTCAGTGCATTTGAAGGGGGAGCCCTTTTTGAACAAGATCGCCACTCCGGCCTTTTTGCGGGGACTAAACGCCTGGTAAACCTGAGGATAGTATCTGGATGCAAATGTGAAGGCGCCTCCCTTATTAAAATGTGTTTCTTGCAGCAGGGCAACATCCGCCCCAGACTGCCTGATTTCCCTCGTAACTAGATGCCTTTTTTTATTTGAATTTAGGCCGTGAACGTTAAGTGATATTATTTTAACCATAATTGAGGGTATGTGTGAACTCAGCGTTACTTAGCTTATCCAGCCGCGAGGGTGTCTCAGTATCCAAGGAAGCGAGGGATCCATATGTAGGACATGTCCGGTCAGCCCTCCCGAGCCGATGATGTGCCAGGGGAAGGGAAAGAAAGGGGGAGAGAAAAAGGAAAAGGAGAGTGGAAAAAAGAAAAAAGATATTAGTTATCCACACAATCAAAAGAAGCAAACATTGCAAAAAGACCCCAAGCAATCCAGATCGCCCGGGATCAAGTAAGTTCCAATAAGTCTCCCCGGGCGGGCTCCCCATAAAGAGTCCAGTCCGGGGGGACATAGAGAACCCAACAGTCAAATACAGCAGTATTCAGAGAACCTCCTATAACAATAGGAAATAAAAAGGGGGAACTTTGGTTAGGTAAACCTAAAGGGGGACTAGTGACCAGAGAAACTACTACTGTCAAGTCTCCAACTGAAAGTGCCTGATGTGAAGCAGGAATTAACAGGCTTTGGGCCTAAAAAGGGGGGGGGGTGCAAATATAGCTGATGGGTGGGCCAGGGGGGGGCCCAATATGGCAGTCATCCATTCCTATGCTTAGTGGACCCTCTAGGAGAGTCTCTGTCCCTGGGACGTTTTGTTGGAGGTATCTTCTGCCAGATCACCGGCGGGGGCGTTGGTGTTTCTACCAAGTCCCATTCTTGAAGACGGGGGACAGGAATTTCTAGGGTGTTGCAAAAGTTATCCAGGTCCTCCGGGAAGCGTAAGATGGCGGATTTTCCTTGATGGCGGGCTGTTAAACTGAAAGGAAAGCCCCATCGATAAGTTATGCGGTTCTCCTGTAGTGAGGCTAGTAGAGGCTGGAGAATTCTACGCTTTTGTAGGGTGATCCAGGAAAGATCGGGGTATAGCTGTATTGGCGCATTTCCATGAACAACCTTCCTGGCGTCTCGGGCCTTTCGCATGATGTCTTCCTTTAAGGGGAAGGAGTGGACTCTGCATATGACGTCGCGTGGTCTGGAGGCAGGTCCCTTGGGTCGTAGGGCACGGTGGGCTCTGTCCATCTCTATGGGTTTATTCAGGGGGTCCCCCAATAAGTTGTTGAATAAAGATTGCAGGGTTTCGTGGAGATCCTCCGGGCCCTCCGATTCTGGTAGTCCTCTAATCCGAATGTTGTTCCTACGACCCCTATTATCTAAATCTTCAATATGGCGTTGCATATTTCTGAGCATTAGGTGGTGATCAGCTCCTTGCATTTGAGTGCGATGTATAGCAAGTTTAGTCTCCTGAATCTCCTCTTCAGCCATCTCCACTCTCTCAGATAGGTGTTTGAGGTTGGCATGAATTGTTTGGATTTCCGCCCTGCATGCAGATTTAACTTCTTCAATAAGGAGTTTAAAGTCCTCTTTAGTGGGTATGGCTTGGAGACATGCTTGCCATGTAGTGTTTTGTTGGATTTGTGGGTCATCATCCATGTGTTGTTGGGGACAATGCAAGAAAGGGGGCTCCCCTCGTGGAGCAAGGGGGGGCTCAGTTCCTGGTGCTCCACTAGGCTGAATGTGGGTGCCCTGCATGTTACCCCCTCTTAAAAAAGGGGGGTGAGAAGCAGTTATTAAGCCATCTCTGTGGGTCAGATTTGGAGAGTTAGTCACTTGTGCATAGGACAATGCCTGATCCATGCCTTTCTCTGTCGTGGTGGAGGTATTATGCCGCGCTTGTCTTTGTGGCTGAGGTAGACCCATGACATAGTGGCGTTCCTGCAGGGGGTTGCTTTCTCCTGTTTGTTTTGTGAGCGGGGGTCCCAAGGCGTACTCTGGCTCCGGTAGTGGGGGAAAGTCTCCCGAGGTCAGTGAGGGTGAGGGGGACACCGTCCCTCCTGCTGAAAGAGCCGGGTCTGATGCCGTTCGTAACAGCCGCGGGTAGGCCTCAGAGCACTGGGTATAGCTGGCTGCTGTGAGGCCTTGTGTGATGTCTCGGGGGTCATGCTGTATCCCGTTATGGGGCATATAAGGTTGTGATGGACTCACCCCTCCTGGGTCTCGAATGCCCGAACCGCTCCTCTCCTGATCCAGCATCAGTGTGTTCTGTGGGTACAGCAGCGGAGGAGAGTTCGGCGGCTGCTGTGGCGTCATGGAGAGAGAGCATGGCGGCGGCGCCATCTTGTCCATCCCGCCGTCGGAGCCGGAGGGAGGTTTAAAGTACTCCCGGAGGGTCGCTGAGGATCCGGAGGGTGGTGCGGATGGTCCCCTGGGATTAGAGGAGCGGGTTCTCCGATTTCCACCCATATACAGGTGCTTAAAATCCCCCTAATAGGCCGTTAGGCTGCAGGTCGGTGGAGAGCTACAGGATCAAGCGTCCATACAGGGCAGCTTCCGGTCACGCCCCCAGTGGCTGCATTTTTGATGACACAGTGGCTGCGTTTTTGATGGCACAGTGGATGCGTTTTTGATGACACAGTGGCTGCATTTTTGATGACACAGTGGCTGCGTTTTTTATGACACAGTGGATGCGTTTTTGATGACACAGTGGCTGCATTATTTATGACACAGTGAATGCGTTTTTTATGACACAGTGGATGCGTTTTTCATGACACAGTGGATGCGTTTTTTATGACACAGTGGCTGCGTTTTTGATGACACAGTGAATGCGTTTTGATGACACAGTGGATGCGTTTTTGATGACACAGTGGCTGCATTTTTGATGACACAGTGGCTGCGTTTTTGATGACACAGTGGATGCGTTTTTGATGACACAGTGGCTGCATTTTTGATGACACAGTGGCTGCGTTTTTTATGACACAGTGGATGCGTTTTTTATGACACAGTGGATGCGTTTTTTATGACACAGTGGCTGCATTATTTATGACACAGTGGATGCGTTTTTTATGACACAGTGGATGCGTTTTTCATGACACAGTGGATGCGTTTTTTATGACACAGTGGCTGCGTTTTTGATGACACAGTGAATGCGTTTTGATGACACAGTGGATGCGTTTTTGATGACACAGTGAATGCGTTTTGATGACACAGTGGCTGCGTTTTTGATGACACAGTGGCTGCAATTTTGATGACACAGTGAATGCGTTTTGATGACACAGTGGCTGCGTTTTTGATGACACAGTGAATGCGTTTTTGATGACACAGTGAATGCCTTTTTTATGACACAGTGGATGCGTTTTTGATGACACAGTGGCTGCGTTTTTGATGACACAGTGGCTGCGTTTTTGATGACACAGTGGATGCGTTTTTGATGACACAGTGGCTGCGTTTTTTATGACACAGTGGCTGCATTTTTTATGACACAGTGGATGCGTTTTTGATGACACAGTGGCTGCGTTTTTTATGACACAGTGGCTGCATTATTTATGACACAGTGGCTGCATTATTTATGACACAGTGGATGCGTTTTTTATGACACAGTGGATGCGTTTTTGATGACACAGTGGCTGCATTTTTGATGACACAGTGGCTGCATTTTTTATGACACGGTGGATGCGTTTTTTATGACACAGTGGATGCGTTTTTTATGACACAGTGGCTGCATTATTTATGACACAGTGGATGCGTTTTTTATGACACAGTGGATGCGTTTTTCATGACACAGTGGATGCGTTTTTTATGACACAGTGGCTGCGTTTTTGATGACACAGTGAATGCGTTTTGATGACACAGTGGATGCGTTTTTGATGACACAGTGAATGCGTTTTGATGACACAGTGGCTGCGTTTTTGATGACACAGTGGCTGCGATTTTGATGACACAGTGAATGCGTTTTGATGACACAGTGGCTGCGTTTTTGATGACACAGTGAATGCGTTTTTGATGACACAGTGAATGCCTTTTTTATGACACAGTGGATGCGTTTTTGATGACACAGTGGCTGCGTTTTTGATGACACAGTGGCTGCGTTTTTGATGACACAGTGGATGCGTTTTTGATGACACAGTGGCTGCGTTTTTGATGACACAGTGGCTGCATTTTTTATGACACAGTGGATGCGTTTTTGATGACACAGTGGCTGCGTTTTTTATGACACAGTGGCTGCATTATTTATGACACAGTGGCTGCATTATTTATGACACAGTGGATGCGTTTTTTATGACACAGTGGATGCGTTTTTGATGACACAGTGAATGCATTTTTGATGACACAGTGGCTGCGTTTTTCATGACACAGTGGATGCGTTTTTTATGACACAGTGGCTGCGTTTTTGATGACACAGTGAATGCGTTTTTGATGACACAGTGGCTGCATTATTTATGACACAGTGGATGCGTTTTTGATGACACAGTGGATGCGTTTTTGATGACACAGTGGCTGCATTTTTGATGACACAGTGGCTGCATTATTTATGACACAGTGGATGCGTTTTTTATGACACAGTGGATGCGTTTTTCATGACACAGTGGATGCGTTTTTTATGACACAGTGGATGCATTTTTTATGACACAGTGGATGCGTTTTTCATGACACAGTGGCTGCGTTTTTGATGACACAGTGGCTGCATTTTTGATGACACAGTGGCTGCGTTTTTGATGGCACAGTGGATGCGTTTTTGATGACACAGTGGCTGCATTATTTATGACACAGTGGATGCGTTTTTTATGACACAGTGGATGCGTTTTTCATGACACAGTGGATGCGTTTTTTATGACACAGTGGCTGCGTTTTTGATGACACAGTGAATGCGTTTTGATGACACAGTGGATGCGTTTTTGATGACACAGTGGCTGCATTTTTGATGACACAGTGGCTGCGTTTTTGATGACACAGTGGATGCGTTTTTGATGACACAGTGGCTGCATTTTTGATGACACAGTGGCTGCGTTTTTTATGACACAGTGGATGCGTTTTTTATGACACAGTGGATGCGTTTTTTATGACACAGTGGCTGCATTATTTATGACACAGTGGATGCGTTTTTTATGACACAGTGGATGCGTTTTTCATGACACAGTGGATGCGTTTTTTATGACACAGTGGCTGCGTTTTTGATGACACAGTGAATGCGTTTTGATGACACAGTGGATGCGTTTTTGATGACACAGTGGCTGCGATTTTGATGACACAGTGAATGCGTTTTGATGACACAGTGGCTGCGTTTTTGATGACACAGTGAATGCGTTTTTGATGACACAGTGAATGCCTTTTTTATGACACAGTGGATGCGTTTTTGATGACACAGTGGCTGCGTTTTTGATGACATAGTGGCTGCGTTTTTGATGACACAGTGGATGCGTTTTTGATGACACAGTGGCTGCGTTTTTTATGACACAGTGGCTGCATTTTTTATGACACAGTGGATGCGTTTTTGATGACACAGTGGCTGCGTTTTTTATGACACAGTGGCTGCATTATTTATGACACAGTGGCTGCATTATTTATGACACAGTGGATGCGTTTTTTATGACACAGTGGATGCGTTTTTGATGACACAGTGGCTGCATTTTTGATGACACAGTGGCTGCGTTTTTTATGACACAGTGGATGCGTTTTTTATGACACAGTGGATGCGTTTTTTATGACACAGTGGCTGCATTATTTATGACACAGTGGATGCGTTTTTTATGACACAGTGGATGCGTTTTTCATGACACAGTGGATGCGTTTTTTATGACACAGTGGCTGCGTTTTTGATGACACAGTGAATGCGTTTTGATGACACAGTGGATGCGTTTTTGATGACACAGTGAATGCGTTTTGATGACACAGTGGCTGCGTTTTTGATGACACAGTGGCTGCGATTTTGATGACACAGTGAATGCGTTTTGATGACACAGTGGCTGCGTTTTTGATGACACAGTGAATGCGTTTTTGATGACACAGTGAATGCCTTTTTTATGACACAGTGGATGCGTTTTTGATGACACAGTGGCTGCGTTTTTGATGACACAGTGGCTGCGTTTTTGATGACACAGTGGATGCGTTTTTGATGACACAGTGGCTGCGTTTTTGATGACACAGTGGCTGCATTTTTTATGACACAGTGGATGCGTTTTTGATGACACAGTGGCTGCGTTTTTTATGACACAGTGGCTGCATTATTTATGACACAGTGGCTGCATTATTTATGACACAGTGGATGCGTTTTTTATGACACAGTGGATGCGTTTTTGATGACACAGTGAATGCATTTTTGATGACACAGTGGCTGCGTTTTTCATGACACAGTGGATGCGTTTTTTATGACACAGTGGCTGCGTTTTTGATGACACAGTGAATGCGTTTTTGATGACACAGTGGCTGCATTATTTATGACACAGTGGATGCGTTTTTGATGACACAGTGGATGCGTTTTTGATGACACAGTGGCTGCATTTTTGATGACACAGTGGCTGCATTATTTATGACACAGTGGATGCGTTTTTTATGACACAGTGGATGCGTTTTTCATGACACAGTGGATGCGTTTTTTATGACACAGTGGATGCATTTTTTATGACACAGTGGATGCGTTTTTCATGACACAGTGGCTGCGTTTTTGATGACACAGTGGCTGCGTTTTTGATGACACAGTGGATGCGTTTTTTATGACACAGTGGATGCGTTTTTTATGACACAGTGGCTGCATTTTTATGACACAGTGGATGCGTTTTTTATGACACAGTGGATGCGTTTTTGATGACACAGTGGCTGCGTTTTTGATGACACAGTGGATGCGTTTTTGATGACACAGTGGCTGCGTTTTTGATGACACAGTGGCTGCGTTTTTTGATGACACAGTGGCTGCGTTTTTGATGACACAGTGGCTGTATTTTGATGACAGTGGCTGCGATTGATGTTTTTTTTTTCAGAATTTTTCAGTTTGTTTGCGCCCCCCCAAAAATTTTGAGCACCAGCCGCCACTGCTTGTGGGTTTGTATCTGGTTTTCAGTGCGTGTAGTCAGTTCGCATCTGTTTTTCAGTGTGTTCTTGTCCGCTCATTACTGATTTTCAGCTCGCTCTTCACAGGCCTTGCTGTTCTTCAGTGCATTCTGTTTAGTTCGTTCTGACCAGCCGACCGTTTTGAAGCCATGTTGAGGGTACATGCTCATCGTAAAGTTTGTGCTGTGCAGGGGCTTGGTGTTGGGGTTCTTATTACTTTGACCCAAGCCCAGTCCATGAACAGGGTGGGGAGGAGTTCATGGACCAAGAATTGGTTTCTCGAGCGTGACCAATTCTCTCATATGCCTTTGTTGCATGAGATCCAGGAGAATAACCCTGATGATTTCAGGATTTTTCTCTGGATGATGGACCCCTTTGCTGCATCCTGCATAACTTTTTGAAATGCAATAATCCTAATTATGTTGCCTCAGTTGAGCCTGAGGCCAGACTTCAGGAAACACTGACGGCCCTGGAAGCTGTCCGTCCTGGCTTGCCCCTCCAAAGTGCCCATGAAGTGCGTGAAAAATATGTAGAATATTTTACAGGTAGGGGGGCCATTGCTATGCCAGCACATTTTGAATAAATTTTCTCTTTTATCAGATCAAATATTGATTTACTGCTTGGGTTTATTTTTGCTGTCTCCTAGGTTCTCCTAGTGCACTTGTAGTGCCAAGTGGTTTTTCCATGATTAAGTAACACCCATTGTCACTGTAAACACCAACTTAATACAAAAACTAGTATTGATCATTGAAAGAAGAAGCCACACATTGTTGAGTATAAAACCTTTTACTCCGTGCACATTCACATGTGCGTTTTATAAAACATTTGGCGGTAAAAAAAAAAACATCTTTTTTTTCAAAGTTTTACCTTGAAGTTTTTTAAAGGTATGTTTCCAAACATAACATACACAACTCTGGAACTTACAAAGTTCAACATTGCAAAAAAGAAGGCAATATCAGACATTTTCTAGTGTGAAAAAGGTCTTAAACTTGCCTTCATCAGATGGGGTGAAGTCCCCCCTGTAAAAGCCAAATTTAGAAGATGCACACAAATTGTGAGTCAAAATGGGGAATTCTTTTCTGATCCCATACCTAATGTCAACATGTGCTATATCCCATCGTGGGGGATCAATGGACGTGTTTTGGGGGTGCAACCACTTCCTCTCACCTACTAGAGTTTTGGGAGGAAGGGGTTGCACCCACAAAACCCGTACATTGAAATCCCCTGATGGCAGATAGCACATATTGACACACTGTGTGCATCTTCCAAATTTGGCTTTTAAACTGTATTAAAACATTAGAACAAAAAAAATCCAGGAATCTTTTTAGGATTTAGATTCTCCCTAGTACATCAATCATGTTCTTCAGTCTTTGTTCAATCTCCTTGGTTTTTTCCTTGATAAGGTCCAAATCACGACTACAAAACATGATTTCCTGAATCATCCATTGTGCACTGTCACTGGTGAAATGAGTCGATTTTGGTAACACAGCCTGAACATCACCTAAAATAAAAATACACACAATGTATTAAAAATATGCAGGCATACATCTATTACCTGAATCTGTGGTGTCAGACACTCACCTGTTGTGGTGTTAATTTCAACCACCTCTCCTTCCTCCACATCCCCTGGTTGTGACTTCTGTTCCCCTTCTTCAAGAGGTGGGGGGTCCCTGGTGTCCTCATATTTTACGAGTCTTTGCTCTCCTATGAGAATGAAACACAAGGTATACTTAGCACACCGATATTTGAGACCAGAAATAGGAATATGAAGTGGGGTACAATTGTCTGTTTTGCCAGAGTTCAAAGCTGAAGATATGATTTTTTCCCTTACCAAAGCTGGAATACTTACCTTTTTTCGACAAGTTTCACACATGTAGACACCCCTAGTATCCACTGGAGCACCTGTGTGGGACACCCTAAAAAGTTTGTTCTTGTGTCCCACACTAGTGCTCCTGAGTCTGGATGTGTAAACAGCTGCTGAGTGTCCTCCCCTTACATTAACTGAATCAAGTTTGCAATTCATTCTTGTTTGAAACATATCTAGCCAACAATGTCCTAAACTTCTTTTTTATACAAATTATCATGACCAAATGTAGTTAACCATGCATCTGGCAAAACCATTGTATTTATTTGGCAAACGAACGATGTTTACTACGACCGATTACTGTGCGCACAAACATGAAAGTAGCCATTTTAAACTGTCCAACAGTAAAGAAAAGCACATGGCACAGCATGCAAGTAATAATAATAATTATAACACATGACAACTACTTACTTTTAAGAAGAACTTTCTTGATCCTTCTATACTGATCATGCTCCCTCAGTTTCAGGTCTGACCAGCGTTTCCTCAGTTGCTCCTTGGATCGTTGTACCCCAAATTTGCTGTGCAGACTCTTCACAACTTTAGTCATGATCTTGGCCTTTCTCTCATTAGGATTGGTGTACGGTCCATACTTCCCATCATAGTCAGCCCTCTTCAATATGTCGACCACCTCCACCATTTCTATAAAGACCATATTTGAGGCCTTAAATCTCCTCCTCCTGGATCAGGACGTTTATGGCTCTAGGCTTACCTCCTTGTCATTACTGCTATTATGCACCTGCTGTGTCTCTGCCATGTTCCTCTCCCCCACTGCAAAGAAAGAGATGGGGAAGGGAATATTCGAGAAAGAACGTCAGTGGCGGGCGACGTGGGTGGAGTTTAATGCATGCTCAGTGTCTATAAAGCTAACACGCGTGTGTTGAACATACGTTCTGTGTGCGGAGAAAGGAGGAACGGAAGCGACAAATGTAATAACGAAGGTAGGGGGCATGGCCAAGATGGCACTGTGAGCGGCTGCTTTTTGGGAGAGCTCCGCTGCATTTTAATTAATTTTCGGATCCTGACTTTATTTTTGCCAAATTATCCACCCCTGCAGACCAGGTGGACAGAGAAGCGGAGGGGACAAGGCGGGGAGTTCGTCGACCCTTCCCTGCTCGCACCACGGTCCCCTCTTGCTGCTAGGCTGAAGCCGCGGCTTTCCTGACGGGCTCCGGAGCAGAGCAAAGACCCCCTGCACTTCCCCCTAGTGCTACGGGAGCACCGGGGTAGACGGAGGACACAGACGCCAGGTCAAAGTTACGGTCCCGGCTCATCGTGAGGCGCATCCCGGCCCCCTCGTGCAGCTAGGCCGCAGCCGCGGCCTTTGCTCATGGGCCCTGAGGCCGCGGCCTTTCCTGATGGACTCCGAAGCAAGACCCCCTGCACTTCCTCCTAGTGCTGCAGGAGCGCCGGGGCAGAGAGAGGACACAGACGCCGGGTCCAAGTTGCAGTCCCAACGGTCCCGGCTCTTCATAAGGCGCATCCCGGCCCCCTCGTGCAGCTAGGCCGCAGCTGCGGCCTTTCCTGATGAGCCCCGAGGCTTCGGAGCAGAGCAAGGCCCCTGCACTTACTCCCAGCGCTGCGGAGGCCCCGAGGCAGACAGAGGACACAGACCGAACCAGGGAGCTATAGCTCCGGTGGTGGGGGCTCATTCCAGGGCACATCCCGGCCCCCACGTGCGCCTAGGCCACAGGAGGCTTTCCTCACAGGCCCTGTGTGGCCGCACAGGGCCGCATCGATCGAGCTGCAGGCTTGTGGTAAAGGGGATAACTGTCTGGGGCCCCGTCCACCTGATGGACTCCCCCGAGTACCCGCTGACCCTACCATCAGCCCCCTCCACGCTGCCCACTGCATATACATCTGAATGAGGAGTTCAGGTGCAAAGTTCAGCAAAGGGGCAAAAGACTAACTTTCCCATCACAGCCAGACTCCTCCCAGACGCTCACTGAACCCCGAGCTGAGGTCCGTACCACCCGGAGGACCTGCAGGGCCTCACAGAATAGTCTCATGGAGTCGGCTGAATCCCGGCCCCCCTGGCTAGCGGACGTCATAGCGGCCATTGCCACCTGCCAATCAACGCTGACAGCAAAAATAGAGGCAGTGCAGATGGACGTGGGCCTCATTCGCCAAGATATGGACAAACCCAGCACCAGAGTCACAGAGACCGAACAAAGAGTGAGCAGTACTGAAGACACTGTCGCGGAACATGGCGCGGTGCTTCGCACCCTCCAGACCAAAGTGAAGGCCCTGGAGTATAGAGCCAAAGATGCCGAAAATAGAAACCGCAGCAACAACCTCCACATAGTCGGTCTTCCCAAGGGAGCAGAAGGGAACAATCCTACATGCTTCGCGGAGGGTGTGCTGCGTGACCTCCTCCCTGACGCTCGCCTGTCACCCTACATTGTGGTGGAGAGGGCGCACCGCATACCACCTAAACCGGGACCTCCTGGAACCCCCACGAACCTTCATTCTCTGCCTGCTTAACTTCAGGGACAGGGATGAAATTCTTTGCGCATCCAGGAATGTGGGGGACCTACGCTACCAAAATGCCAAGTTGATGATTTTCCCTGACTACTCGGTAGAGACCCAGAAACTCAGGAAATCATTCGATCACGTCAAAGCGGCAATGAGGGCGCGAAACATCCGCTATAGTGTCCTCTTTCCAGCCTGTCTAAGAGTCCAAGACGGAGAGACAACCCGCTTTTTTTAACACCCCCAGAGATGCATCCATCTGGCTGGAATCATTGCCGCAGGTCCGCTGATCGAGCGCATGGTATGTACCACATGACAAACCAACCTGCACTGAACCTTGCTCAGGCCTGGGCTTGTATAGATCGCAGTCTGACCCACAGGAGGGCGCTCACAACTTTGTTGCACCTGTTGTACCCAGTTTGTACCCATGGTGTGCACTGCTCCAATAGTGGAGATTAGTCCCCTCAGAATTCAAGTTAGCACCCCTGACAGAGACAGTCAGGAGAACACTGCGGCCTCCCGCTTTATGTCTGTGTTATCCCCTCATATGGCATTAGGGGCCATACTATGTATGCCCACCCTTTAATTAATGGATCGATTTTACTGAAGGGACGCAATCCAGGTTTTTTTTTTTCCTCCTCTCGGAACCATGTCCCTTACAGCTTGTTGCATAGAGCCATTGGATGTCTACCACTTAGAGAGCTGCTCAGACTTTTGCTTGGCCCCCCCAGAGGGTCGGGGGGGTTGAGTTCGCCTCTTGCACGGACCCCCTTTGCAGCCGGCGAGCTGGAATTGTTTGGGATAAATACCCTCCTCAGTTCTAAGGGGTTGGGTGGGGTGGGAGGTGGGGAATGTTGCCCCAACGGGGCCAGTTTGTTCCTTTTTGGGGTGATGTTTACTCTTTGGTTTTTTTTACCAAAATGTCTGTTTAATTCTCATGACTATTAAGTTTCATGTGTTACTACTGTCAGTCATCTTGCTAATTTCTGCTACTGTATTACAATTGCCAGCGTTGAATTTCTGCTTACTCAGCTCCCTCTGAGTTTGGCTAGGGACCCATAGAAGGGCACACACGATTACTCCATATAGCCACAAACAACATCTTGAAGATGATGGTTCTTAACGTTATGTCCTGGAACACCAGGGGGTTAAACTCGCCAGTTAAGAGATCCCTGGTGTTCCAGTTTATCAAGGTCCACAACCCACACATATGCATTCTACAAGAGACTCACCTAGTGGGCGGTAGAACCATGTCCCTAAAAAAGCCCTGGATTGGCCATCATTACCACTCTATGTACTCCACCTTTGCAAGGGATGTTAGTATACTGATACACAAGTCTATCCCATTTCAGCTTCTGGACCTGGTGCTGGACTCGGAGGTCAGATACGTATTAATTCACGCTCAGGTGGGGTCAATGAGGTGGGTTATAGCGGGCCTCTACTTGCCTCCACCCGCATCTTTGACTCTTCTATCTCAAATCACCTCAAAAATTGCTAATGACAATATCCTTATTATGGGGGATTTTAACCTGGTTCCTGACCCCGCCATGCACAGATTGTCCACGACTGGCAGTTCTCATCCAGGATTGGTGGAATGGGCGGAGACATACAGCATGACAGATGTGTGGCACTGGAAGCACCCTCAGACCCGGGCTTACACTCCGCATCTCACCGCACCTTGTCAAGGATAGACTTGGCTTATGTGGGGAGGACAAAGGACATCAAAATACTCCCTAGGGGCATATCTGACCATGCACCGCTGCTCTTGAGTATGGATTTATCCTCTGCCCCAGAATCCACACTGTGGCGGCTTTCAGGTTCTGGGTGTCGGATGTTCATGCCAGGGAGGGGCACTGACATCAATATTAGGAGACTCTTTACGCACATGGCCAGAGCCCACCCAGACACAGCAGGAGTTGTGGCCTCACTTGACGCAGAAAAAGCCTTTGCCTCGGTCGAGTGGGGCTACCTCTGGGGGGTAATTTCCAGGTTTGGATTTGGCCCGAGATTCACGAGGTGGCTGCGAATGCTGTATGCTAACCCGAGGGCCAGAATACGCACAAATGGCTGTCTCTCAGATAGTTTTCCCCTGGAGCGAGGCACACGCCAGGGGTGCCCCGTATTCCCGGGACTATTTGCGCTGGCGCTAGAACCCCTGGCCATAGCCATACGGGCAGAGGAGAGGGTTAAAGGCATACTAGTGGGAGTGATAGAGGAGAAGGTGTCCCTTTATGTGGACGACACCCTGCTCTACCTTGCATACGCGTCTGAGTTCCTGTCGAGGGCTCTGGAGCTATTTAAACACTTTGGAGGGTTCTCGGGTATCCGTATAAATTGGGCCAAGTTGGTTCTGTTGCCATTGCACCCCTCCGTCTCAAAAGTAGACATGGGTACTCCTCCTCATGTGGGTGGATGAATTCTCATACTTAGGTTTTAAAATCACTAGCACGACGCAATCATTCATAGAACGTAATGTCCAGCCCCTCCTGTCCCAGATGACAGCAAAATGCACAGCATGGCGTACTCTCCCATTGACCCCAGTCGGAAGAGTCAATCTTCTAAAGATGGTACATCTCCCAAAATTTTTATACTTTTTCCGAAACACCCCCTCGCATATCCCCAGGGCCTTTTTAAGCACCTTGAGGGTATAATAACCTCGTTTGTATGGGCTGGGAGGCCACCTAGGGTATCGAAACGCATATTGTATCTACCTCTCTCTGCGGGAGGTCTGGTGATGCCCAATTTCCTCATATACTACTGGGCAGCAATTCTGGTAACGGTCAGATGGTGGTTCTCCCAGCCCAGACAAAATCCAGCGGTAAGACTAGAGGTGGCTATACTGGGGTCCTATGCGGCATTGAGCAACCTCGCATTTAGGGGGCCCAAGGCCCACACAACCTGACAATACCTATGAAAACGACGCTTAGGGTATGGAGGGAGGCCAGAGCAGTTTATTGCAGGCCAATTTGTGAATCCCCACATACTCCACTTTGGGGCAACCCTACACTACCCCATCTAAACGCTATCCCAGACCCGTCATTTTGGGCGGGCCGGGGTATAACCACTTTGAAACACGTTATGAAGGGCGGGAAACTTATGCCTTTCACGGAACTGAGACGCACATATTCTCTTCCCATCACCTCAGAATTTAGGTTCTGGCAGCTGAGGCATGCCATGAAGGCTCAGTTCCTGGAAGTACTGACACTTGAGTACGACTCCATAGAACGCCTGCTCATTTCCAGTGTAATGGTAATGTGAAGATATGAAATATATTAACCATATCTTTTGTTGTATCCAGAGTTCCTCTTCAACATGAATTTGTATTTCTGATACTTCTTATTATTCTTGTTTTTCTCTAAGATGTTTCTGAATTCTTTTGGTATTGCAACACAAGTGGCTGACCAGCTGACAATTAAATGTTCTGTCAATGACCTGACACAATTCGCAGAAAGGATGTGATATGGGAAGATGTTGACATAGAAAGTCCCTGTCCAAAAGTCAAATTAACCTTTCCCAAATAATTATTCTTCCCTTTCTGTCAAAATAATTCCTTAATAAAAAATATTCAGGTCATGATAACCCAAAAACTGGCCAAAATCTGTGTTGACATACTTGGTGGAATGCATACTTGTGACGTGTAACTTTGGGCTTTTGCCCGCCATAGAATGTAATGCTAAAAGTTTCTATAAAAGTCTGAAACCACTTGTAATCTGTATCACGATCGACTTAGATGTGGTCCACTGTACAGTGCATATTCTGAAGTAAACATACATGAGACGAATGCAGCTCTATTGGCGTTGATGTCCTTTATTTCAAGGTTCAACTTGACAGGAAAACCCCTCTCCACTCTATATTTGTACCTGATGGTGGCCTATGATACCAAACCCACACACACATTCGACAAGTGGAGGGAGGACATTCCAGCCCTTGGCGAAGATGAACGGGAGGACTGTATATTAACCTTTATCCCCTCTATGATAGCGGCCAAGGACAGATTTATACAGTTGAAGTTTATTCACAGAGCATACTACACCCCACATAGGATGGCCAAAATATAACCGAACCTAGACCCTTCATGCCCAAGATGCCAAACGTAAGCAGGCACATTCTGGCATATGGTATGGGCCTGCCCTAAAATCCAAACCTACTGGGAACACGTAGCAGGAAGAATGAGCGAAATGCTGGGGACTCTGGTGCCAAGGGAACCAATGGTGCTCCTGCTGAGCTACTTGGGAGGGATTGAGGGGGACAGGTATGCTAAACTTTGTGTCACTTTCTTGCTATTTTATGCCAGGAGGGAGATAATGATCCACTGGAAGTCAGCCGAACCTCCCACACTGCAATCCTGGCAAAAGGCGGTTAACTTGGTACTCCCTCTATACAAGCTCACCTACGAGAACAGGCAATGTCCGGCTAAATTTGACAAGGTGTGGGCTGCATGGGTGGATGCGAGTGGGTGAGGAGTCGGAGAGGTGGGGGACCAAATGAAGGATTTCCCCCCCTTTTCCTCAAGGGGGTTATTTCCCCCCTCCCCACCGGGTGACACCCGACCATGCCAAAGGAAATCCTCCTAATGCACTGGCGGAGACGCTGCCCCCCCCCCCCCCCCCCCCCCCCCCCCCCCCGGGGAGAGGACTTGAGTACCCAAGGGATGAAATGGGCCGGATCTAGATGGGAATTTAACTGGGAATCAACATTGGTTGAGAAATGATAGCAGAAATTTTGTATAGTTCTACAGGATGCTAAATATGGATAATTCAAACAGATACTGTAACTAAGCAAGATTTGATTGTCGAAAGTTGATTGTATTGTGATACTGATTTGTTCAATAAAAACTTCTCTGTTAAAAAAAAATAACGAAGGTAACATCAGTGTAACATCAGTGGCCTATACTGATTCTAAATTGAAGCCTATATTGGGATAAGATTAGGAGAGTTTAGCCTGATATTAGTGTTTTTGTCTTTTGTTTGTTCTTGCAGCAAAAATGAACAATTTAAAGACCCAGACTTCCTTGGTGAATTCATAGACAGATGCAGGGATATGCGCAATTTGTGGGAGGTGAAAAACCTCTTTTATTGCAACAAACCAGCAAGGAAGGCATTGATGGAGAAACTGCTGGAAATTGTGAAAACTCGGGTCCCCAACGCAGACATCGAGTTTGTGGATAAGAAAATTGGTAGCTTGAGAAGCACGTATAGGAAGGAGCTTCAGAAGATCCAGAAGTCCCTGAGATCAGGAGCTGCAGAAGAAGATGTGTATGTCTGTGGTACTACAGCAGGATGCATTTTCTAGAAGACCAGATTGAAGCCAGTGAATCACTTTCGATTCTTCCGGCCCCCCTTCCATCCACCCTTCCCTCAACTCCAGCTGAGGCTTCCAAGGACCAACCTGGGCCTTCCATCCTGGAAGAAATTGAGATGGAGCCTGGTATAGTATTTTTAAACCTATTTTTAGTGGGAAAATGTTTGTTGTTAACTAGATGTTATTATTGCTAACAAATGAATGATTTAACAAAAAGTGTTTGACATATCAATAGACAGTAGGGGCCAAAAATGATTGGGACAAGAATGGAAAATGCTGGTCTCAGAATGATAGTCTTTTCTATTTATTAACATTCAATTTGCAACAGTCATGAGCTGAAATTTGTGTGTGATTGATGAACCAAAAACTAAAACTATGTCCCTTTTTCATACACAGGAAGACCTCAGCCAGGACAAGGCTCTGGAATGTGGCACACAGGAGGAGGGGGTTAGTACACAGGAAGACGTCAGCCAGGAGGTGGGGGTTAGTGTCAGCCAGGGGGTGGCGGGTCCCAGCCTCACCCAATCCCAGGTCCCTCACCTCCGCCTTCCAACCAAAAGGCCCAGGAAGGGGAGGAATGTGGGGGAGGCAGCACTTGTCCTCATTAAGGATGCTAATGATGCCCTGAAAGCCCCCCCTCGATGCTATAGAGGCCTATGGCATCTATATAGCTTCAAATTTGCAGCAAATGGAGGAGGGCCCACGCCGCGAATGCAAAAAAATCATTTTTGAGGCCATCCATAAGGGGTTGAGTGGCCAAATGACAGATGACATCCACTTATGTACGCTCGCCCATCTTCCTCCCCCTGCCACAAGTCCACCCCCAGAGCCACAGCCTGCAGGGAAGGCTGCAGGGCAGCGTGAAGGGAAGGTTGCACAGAAGACAAGAAAGTGATTACCTGGGTTCAGTCTGGTCTGAAAGAAGACGCAGGCTTTTGTTGTACCACAGCCTGGGGACATATATGTCATCTGCTGCTATTCGTGATCTCTGGGAGTCCTGGACCAAATTGTGCTCCCTTCTATATAAATAATAATAATAATAATATGGACTTCTCAAGCTACCAATTTTTTTAATCCACAGAGTTGATGTCTGCTCTGGGGGGCCAAAGGCTTCACAAATTCCAGCCGTTTCTCCAGCGTTGCCTTCCCTCTTTATTTTGTTATTATGAGCCAGAATAAATGGAGATTTTTTTATATGAAAATACTTGCTGATGTGTTCTTCAAACAGGACAGTTTTTTGGTGAGCAGGCAGGTACATTTCAAAAATACAATGTGAAATTAACAAGGGACACCAACACCAAGCAACCACCTTGAGGTTTACAAATACAAGGTAATAATGGTGTTGTTGAAACGTGACATACAAAAAAAAATTATGGAGATGACTATAAAATAATAATAAAAAAAATACAACAGGAAATCTTGATTAAAAAAAATAAACAATGACTATAAAAAATAAATAAAACATTATTATGGAGATCTGGCTTTAAAAACAAAAAAGATTATTCATGAGATCACGAGAAAAAATAAAGAAATACGTTTGTGAGAACTCGGTGTGAATATGAGCAGCAAAACAATTACATTCTTCTAGCATTATAAAGAAGAAGAGAATGCGCTACATTGAAAGATTTAAAAATTTTCAGTGTGACGAATGTGCCATCTCCATTAGGGATGAGCTGAACATCCCCCTGTTCGGTTCGCAGCAGAACATGTGAACAGGCAATAAATTAGTTTGAACACGCAAACACCGTTAAAGTCTATGGGACACGGACATGAATAATCAAAAGTGCTAATTTTAAAGGCTTATATGCATGGTATTGTCATAAAAAGTGTTTGGGGACCCATGTCCTGCCCCAGGGGACATGTATCAATGCAAAAAAACTGTTTTAAAAACTGCCATTTTTTTGGGAGCAGTGATTTTAATAATGCTTAAAGTGAAACAATAAAAGTGAAATATTCCTTTAAATTTCGTACCTGGGCGGTGTCTATAGTATGCCTGTAAAGTGGCACATGTTTCCCGTGTTTACAACAGTCCGAAAGCAAAATGACATTTCTAAAGGAAAAAAAAGTCATTTAAAAGTACTAGCAGTAGCGGCTATTAATGAATTGTCGGGTCTCTGCAATACAAATAAAAGTCATTGAAAAAAATTGCATGGGGTTCCCCTACACCCCTACAGTGCATTACCAGGCTCTTTGGGTCTGGTATGAATATTAGGGGAACCTCGAACCAAAATTAAAAACAAAAATGAGTGGGGTACCATTTCACAAAAAAGTATCAAAAATGTTAAAAAAGACAATAGCCGTTTTTTGACAATTCCTTTATTAATGTCTTCTTCTTTCCCCCGCTTCTTCTTCCAACTTCTTCTGGTCTTCATTCGGTTTTGTTCCTCCTTCTTGTTCTTCCCCCGCTTCTTCCTCTGATTCTTCCTTCGGTCTTCTCGTCCACATCTTCCTCCGGCTTCTTCTTCCCTGCTTCGTTCTTTGGATGATCTGCATCCATGGGAGGTTCCCGCTGTATGACGCTTCTGTTCTTCTGACAGTTCTTATATAACTGAGGGTGGGGCCACCCGGTGACCCCACCCCCCTCTGACGCATGGGGACTTCCCTATGGCTTTCCCTGTGATGTCAGAGGTGGGCGGGATCAGCGCTAGCAGAGCTGAACACATAAATATTATTATGAACCTGCAGCCCAAATAACTCTACTTTTCTGTTTTTGACATTGGCACAATGGCTCCTGTTGCACAAGAGCCTTTTAAACAAATAGTAAAAGAGCTTTTACACACTTTCTAGCAGCATTGAGCAGAAGACTTAATTTCCATTCAACCCCTGCAAAATATGGAGATTGACATTGATGAGCGAGTTTGGGGTGGGGGAACTTGACTGGCCTGCACAGAGTCCTGACCTCAACCCGATAGAACACCTTTGGGATGAATTAGAGCGGAGACTGCAAGCCAGGCCTTCTCATCCAACATCAGTGCCTGATCTCACAAATGCGTTTCTGGAAGAATAGTCAAACATTCCCATAGACACACTCCTAAACCTTGTGGACAGCCTTCTCAGAAGAGTTAAAGCTGTTGAGTTGGGCAAACTCAATATTGAACCCTATGGACTAAGACTGGGATGTCATTAAAGTTCATGTGCATGTAAAGGCAGGTGTCCCAATACTTTTGGCAATATAGTGTAAGTGTCTTGTACTAAAGAACTGGAGGAAGAATACTGCATTGTTGTAACTGTTGATTATTCTACAAAAAACACTTAAAGGTGTCTGTTCCCTTTAGAACCCCATTGCATTTCCTCATTGTGGTTTCACGCCCAGTGCCTGTAGAGAAGAACAGATGTTGCCGAGCTGTGAGAAGTATTTGGCGTGTACTGATATAATCTGCTCATCATGTCATGGGGAAATTTTTCATGAAGATTTGATAAACATGAATAATACCTATACCATTACCCGTGCAAAACCAGCTACTAACAAATCATTGGCTATTGATCGGCAGTTTTGAGATATGTTATCAACAGAGTTAGAAATTACAATCTAAAAGACATGCGCTACTGTACAAGCAGTTAAAGACAATTACTGATTACTAGTCACATAAAACATGTGTTACAATCATAAGTTTGTAAGTTAAGCTAGCAATAGACAGTTCGAATCTTGGCTGGTTCAGCATGAATGGGCTGAGATTTGAACCATGTATGGGCAGGCTGAATATACCCAATTGATCAACTTGGGTACAACCAGCCTGTCGGATTTTACATGTGATTATGGCTAGTGGCTGTTATAACCGCTAGCCATAATCACTGTGTTCTCCCGGTGGGGCGGGGGGGGGACACACAATGGCTCTGTCGGAATCAGTATTGATGGGGGACCTGTAGTTACAGGAAAGATATTGCTCCATCTATGGACGGCCTTATGCCGCATACACACGATCGGAATTCTCGTCGGAAAAAACTATGATGGTTTTTCCGATGAAATTCCGCTCAAGCTTGTCTTGCATACACACAGTCACACCAAATTCCGACCTCCAAGAACGCGGTGATGTACAACACGTACGACAAGACTAGAAAAGGGAATTTCAATACGAAGTGCGCCAACCTTTGGGCTCCTTCTACTAATCTCGTGTTTATCGTGTTAGTAGAAGTTTGGTGAGAGACGATTCGTGCTTTTCAGACTCGTGCTTTTTTAGATTGTTTTACTGCTGTTCAGTTTGTGCTTGTGGGTTTGTATCTGGTTTTCAGTGCGTGTAGTCAGTTCGCATCTGTTTTTCAGTGTGTTCTTGTCCACTCGTTACTGATTTTCAGGTCGCTCTTCACAGGCCTTGCTGTTCTTCAGTGCATTCTGCTTAATTAGTTCTGACCAGCCGACCGTTTTGAAGCCATGTTGTGGGTACATGCTCGTCGTAGAGTTCGTGCTGTGCAGGGGCTTGATGTTGGGGTTCTTATTACTTTGACCCAAGCCCAGTCCATGAACAGGGTGAGGAGGAGTTCATGGACCAAGAATTGGTTTCTCCAACGTGACCAATTCTCTCATATGCCTTTGTTGCGGGAGATCCAGGAGAATAACCCTGATGATTTCAGGATTTTTCTCTGGATGATGGACCCCGTTGCTGCATCCTGCATAACTTTTTGAAACGCAATAATCCTAATAATGTTGTCTCAGTTGGGCCTGAGGCCGGACTTCAGAAAACATTGATGGCCCTGGAAGCTGTCTGTCCTGGCTTGCCCCCCCAAGCGCCCATGAAGTGTGTGAAAAATATGTAGAATATTTTACGGGTAGGGGGGCCATTGCTATACCAGCACATTTTGAATACATTTTCTCTTTTATCAGATCAAATATTGATTTACTGCTTGGGCTTATTTTTGCTGTTTCCTAGGTTCTCCTAGTGCACTTGTAGTGCCAAGTGGTTTTTCCATTATTAAATAACACCCATTGTCACTGTAAACACCAACTTAATACAAAAACTGGTATTGATCATTGAAAGAAGAAGCCACACATTGTTGAGTATAAAACCTTTTACTCCGTGCACATTCACATGTGCGTTTTATAAAACATTTGGCAGTAAAAAAAAAACATCTTTTTTTTTTCAAAGTTTTACCTTGAAGTTTTTTAATAAATACAGAAATAGGTATGTTTCCAAACATAACATACACAACTCTGGAACTTACAAAGTTCAACATTGCAAAAAAGAAGGCAATATCAGACATTTTCTAGTGTGAAAAAGGTCTTCATCTTGCCTTCATCAGATGGGGTGAAGTCACCCCTGTAAAAGCCAAATATAGAAGATGCACACAAATTGTAAGTCAAAATGGGGATTTCTTTTCTGATCCCATACCTAATGTCAACATGTGCTATCTCCCATCATGGGGGATCAATGGACGTGTTTTGGGGGTGCAACCACTTCCTCTCACCTACTAGAGTTTTGGGAGGAAGGGGTTGCACCCACAAAACCCGTACATTGAAATCCCCTGATGGCAGATAGCACATGTTGACACACTGTGTGCATCTTCCAAATTTAGCTTTTAAACTGTATTAAAACAAAAAAAAAATCCAGGAATCTTTTTAGGATTTAGATTCTCCCTAGTACAGCAATCATGTTCTTCAGTCTTTGTTCAATCTCCTTGGTTTTTTTCTTTGATAAGGTCCAAATCACGACTACAAAACATGATTTCCTGAATCATCCATTGTGCACTGTCACTGGTGAAATGAGTCGATTTTGGTAACACAGCCTGAACATCACTTAAATAAAAATACACACAATATATTAAAAATATGCAGGCATACATCTATTACCTGAATCTGTGGTGTCAGACACTCACCTGTTGTTGTGTTAATTTTAACCACCTCTCCTTCCTCCATATCCCCTGGTTGTGACTTCTGTTCCCCTTCTTTAGGAGGTGGGGGGGTCCCTGGTGTCCACATATTTTCCGAGTCTTTGCTCCCCTATGAGAATGAAACAAAAGGTATATTTAGCACACCGATATTTGAGGCCAGAAATAGGAATATGAAACATTTCTTGGAAGTGGGGTACAATTGTCTGTTTTGCCAGAGTTCAAAGCTGAAGACATGATTTTTTCCCTTACCAAAGCTGGAATACTTACCTTTTTTGGACAAGTTTCACACATGTAGACACCCCACCCCTAGTATCCACTGGAGCACCTGTGTGGGACACCCTAAAAAGTTTGTTCTTGTGTCCCACACTAGTGCTCCTGAGTCTGGATGTGTAAACAGCTGCTGAGTGTCCTCTTCTTACATTAACTGAAATCAAGTTTGCAATTCATTCTAGTTTGAAACACATCTAGACAACAATGTCCTAAACTTCTTTTTATACAAATTATCATGACCAAATGTAGTTAACCCTGTATCTGGCAAAAACATTGTATTTATTTGGCAAACGAACGATGTTTACTACGACCGATTACTGTGCCCACAAACATAAAAGTAGCCATTTTAAACTGTCCAACAGTAAAGAAAAGCACATGGCGCAGCATGCAGTAATAATAATAATTATAACACATGACAACTACTTACTTTTAAGATGCACTTTCTTGATCCTTCTATACTGATCATGCTCCCTCAGTTTCAGGTCTGACCAGCGTTTCCTCAGTTGCTCCTTGGATCGTCGTACCCCAAATTTTCTGTGCAGACTCTTCACAACTTTAGTCATGATCTTGGCCTTTCTCTCATTAGGGTTGGTGTACGGTCCATACTTCCCATCATAGTCGGCCCTCTTCAATATGTCGAATATCTCCACCATCTCTATAAAGGCCATATTTGAGGCCTTAAATCTCCTCCTCCTAGATCGGGACGTTTCTGGCTCCGGGCTTACCTCCTCGTCATTACTGCTATTATGCACCTGCTGTGTCTCTGCCATGTTCCTCTCCCCCACTGCAATGAAAGAGAAGGGGCAGGGAATATTCGAGAAAGAACGTCAGGGGCGGGCGATGCAGGCAGAGTTTCACGCATGCTCAGTGTCTATAAAGCTAACACGCGTGTGTTGAACCTATGTTCTGTGTGCGGAGGAAGGAGGAACGGAATCGACGAATGTAATAACAAAGGTAACATTTTAACTTGGGACATCAGTGGCCTATACTGATTCTAGATTGAGGCCTATATGTGGATAAGATTAGGAGAGTTTAGCCTGATATTAGTGTTCTTCTCTTTTGTTTGTTCTTGCAGTAAAAAATAACAATTTAAAGACCCAGACTTCCTCGGCGAATTCATAGACAAATACAGGGATATGCGCAATTTGTAGGAGGTGAAAAACATCTTTTATTGCAACAAACCAGCAAGGAAGGCATTGATGGAGAAACTGCTGGAATTTGTGAAGACTCGGGTCCCCGGCGCAGACATCGAGTTTGTGGATAAGAAAATTGGTAGCTTGAGAAGCACGCATAGGAAGGAGCTTCAGAAGATCCAGAAGTCCCTGAGATCAGGAGCTGCAGAAGAAGATGTGTATGTACCCAGTCTGTGGTACTACAGCAGGATGCGTTTTCTAGAAGACCAGATTGAAGCCAGTGAATCACTTTCGACTCTTCCGGCCCCCTTCCATCCACCCTTCCCTCAACCCCAGCTGAGGCTTCCGAGGACCAACCTGGGCCTTCCATCCTGGAAGAAATTGAGATGGAGCCTGGTATAGTATTTTTAAACATATTTTTAGTGGGAAAATGTTTGTTGTTAACTAGATGTTATTAGTGCTAACAAATGAATGATTTAACAAAAAGTGTTTGACATATCAATAGACAGTAGGGGCCAAAAATGATTGGGACAAGAATGAAAAATTCTGGGCTCAGAATGATAGTCTTTTCCATAGGCGTGCCCACGGGGTGTGCCGGGTGTGCCCAGGCACACCCTAATCATTGTGCTCTCATTGGTTGTGAGTGACTGGTGTCAGTAGTTGTGACTACTACTGGTTGCTCATGTCACCACTGCCTGGTCCTGCAAGAAAAAGCATGATTTTGCAGCACAGCCTGCACTGCAGGGACTAGGGAGTCCCCGGGACCACAGGCGCGGCGGAGTGATCCGGCCGCATTTCGCGATGGGTCCTGTAAAGTTCCGGCAGGGTTCATATTGATTTGAATTGTATATGTGATGTACATAAAAAAATTATAAATATATATATATATATATATATATATATATACACTTACTTTTTTGCTGACAAGCCAGGCAGGGTTCATATTGATTTGAATTGTATATGTAACGTACACAAAAAAAAAAAGATATATATATATTTGCCCATACATACATTAAGTCGATTTTTACATGTCATTTTTTTTAAATTGTTCTCACGTGTTAAAATAACACTTCGATAATGTTATTTTAAAAAATAACAATTTAAAAAAATTACATTTAAAAATCAACTTAACCACGACCTTTGGAAGATTTTCCCCATCCAGGACCAGACCATTTTTTGCTATTTAAGGCCCCTTTCACACGGTTGGACCGTTCAGGTCCGCCTGTCAGTTTTGATGGCGGACCTGAACGGGCACTCCATGCTAGCCTATGGAGCGACGGATGTCAGCGGATACATGTCCGCTGACATCCGACCTGGTCCAATCCGCTAAAAGCAGACGGATGCCTCTACGTTCGGATCCATCACTGGCGGATCGGATCAGGTGAGATCTGATGACAACAGACATGCTGTCCGTTTTCGTCTGATCTCACCATAGGCAACAGCGGCGCCTGACAAGCTCCTCCCCGCTCAGTAAGCAGAGAGGGACCTGTCATCCGCCGGCTCAGCGGAGATCAACGGAGAGATCTCCCGCTGAGCCGGCTGACTGAGGCGGACTCCGTGGCAGCAGAGTATTAATCCTAAGAAACCACGCTTCAGGACAGGTATATATGGTAAAAGAACAGGTTGCTGCCTCCCTTACGCAAAGCACTCACAAGGAATGCCCTGCCACTAATATATGCTATAAACTATGGGAAGAAACAGCGCTACCTGAAAACCTGTTTGCTGATCATATACAGGAAACATCAGAAAGATGTTTTTTGTACCTTCCTCATACACCAAGCTCGTTTGTCTCCTCAGTGATGTATACAGGGGGATTTATTTAGGTTATTAATACTAGATGCAAAAGAGTAGGAGACATCCAAATTTTCCTTATACTTATGGCGATGGAACTAGTATAGCCTGTAAATAGAGTGGTATATAGTGTGTAGATAAATAGCTGAATGGAATGCTATATAATATTGGTAGGCAAACTTGCAGTGTTAAGCCCAAGAACCGTACCCGCCAATAGTAATCAGAAATTACATATGGTACGAACCAGCTAAAAGCACACACTCTATATTACAGTCCACATATACTGGTGATGTATGCTAATTCCTAAATACACAACTATATCATCCATATGTATACATGCATCAGTATGAAAAAAGTGCTTCACAGTTCATATATTAGAATCCAGATCCAGTATATATTGCACAGTTGGGTCACAGTAATGCAATAGTCCCATGGCTAAAAACTAAATAACATAAAAGCAAAAATTGCCAAATGATACAATGTTACATTGAATGTCCAAAGTGATCTTCATAGTTGTGCATCATGCAATATAGTGTCCAGCAGGGGGTGCTCAAACTTAAAATAATATAATCCAATAAAGGTGACTCAGTGCAACAAAAAACAGCTTCAATGCTTCCTTAGTGATACCAGACAATTAAGTCGTGTAGATAGCAGCTGAGTTTAAAAATCATTTGTTCAGAAGAGTGGTGAATGTGAAGTGTGCAGCAGGATCTCCTCCATGCAACAATCCTCTAGTGGTAGATAATGGCCCCTTACCTCACTATACTGAGGTTACAGCATAGAGCAGACAGCACTTGTGGTGTCTCCTGTGCAGGGGGGTCCTAGGTGATGGACTGTCATTTATCAGACCTCAGATCCATGGGGAGCATCATAGTAAATGGAGAGATGAAGATACTATATAGTGTAGTATTTCAAGCATGTATCAGACTTTATTCAACATTAGCAGCATACAGGGTACTCACACAGTAAAAAACAAAAGGTACAGTGTATCCAGATGAGCGGCGAGCTGGTGACTGTTGTCCAACAAAAAATCGTGTCATCAATAAATGAAAAAACAATTTCAATAATTGCAGATGATACTGCTGACTGTGGACACCATGAACAGATGTCTGTCATAGTACGGTATTTTAATAATGAACTTCGTAGTCCAGTTGAACATTTTGTGTTGATTCAGAGGCTCTTAACAGTAGATGCTCAGTCAATCTTTGACCAGATAACCAAAGTTCTTGGAATTCTTAAAACCGACTGGTCATCAGTGATCTCTGTATGCTTTGATGGAGCAGCTACCATGTCTGGATGCACTGCAGGCGTTCAGATAAAATGTAAAGAAAAAAATAGTGAAATAATCTATGTACACTGCTATGCCCATTGTTTGAACCTTGTCCTAGTAGATGCTTGCACTTCAAGTAAGCAAAACAGAACTGTGTTTGACTTTTTTGGCATTATTCAGACTTTGTATGCCTTCATGGAGGCAAGTCCCGTTCGGCATGCTGTAATGGAGAAGATTTCAAAAGAAGTAGGAACTCAGCTGAAATCTTTAAAGTCACTATCTACTACAAGATGGGCATGCAGAGCAGAAGCCGTGGCCGCAGTAAAACAAAACTATTCCATTATTCTAAAGGCTTTCAACGAGATCGTCCAAACAAGTCGCTTAGCTGATGCTAAAATAAGAGCCAGAGGCCTTATTTGTGAATTAGGTTCTTTCAAATGTATCTTTGCTCTTCACATGAAGCACCCTATTCTCCAAATATTAGTAAAAGTTAGCAAGACTTTGCAAGCATCAAATCTCAGCTTGCTTACTGCAATGGCAGTGGTGAAAAGTTTGCGCAACTTCTTGGTCTCCATGAGAAATGACCCAGAATATTTTCAGTCTATTTTCAAAGACTGTGCGGAAATGTGTGCAGAAAATAACACATCTATTCCTCCAGTTAGGAAAAGAAAAACATCTGTTCTTCTTGATGAGGCAGCACATTCCCAGCATCACTATGATACAATGGAGGAACAGGAGAGGATAACTTCATTTTACCCACTGCTGGACTCATTGATAACAGGTATTGATCAGCGATTTGCACAGGAGTCTTGTGATATTGTTACTGCAGTAGGAAAACTGCTGAACTTAGAGATTGTTAAAGCTGATATGGAAATCCTTGCCAATAAATTTAAGGTGTCAGTGGATGAATTGGAAGCAGAAATCACATTGCTCCGAGATTATGATGGGCCTGTTCCTAAAGGTTGCACCACAAACGCCATCAAAGAGTGAAGCCATAATAATAATCTGTAGTGTGCAAACCATTTTTGATGCCAATTTGATGTCCAAATACATATTTCCAAGGCTTTTTTCAGCAGGAACGTGGGAGAGCACAGTTCCGGCACCTCAGCACTGAATGTATATGCCAAGGGGTGGCGGGATTTGCTGGAGTGTCTATTGATATTGGCTGCTGGGGTCTCTATTGTCACTGGGTGATCTATTGAATCTGGGGAAGTCTATTACTGCTGGTGGGATCTATTGTTTCTGGGGGGTCAATTGTTGATGGGAGAATACTACTGTTGCGGGAGGGGGCTTATGTTGCTGGAGAGTATATTGTAACTGGATGCTGGGAGATCTATTGTTGTTGGGGAGATCTATTGTTAATGGGAGGGATATATTGTTGCTGGGAGGGATCTATGGTTGCTAGCGAATCTATAGTTGCTGGGGAGATGTCTTGTTCTTGGGGGATCTATTGTTGCTGAGGGAATCTTATTGTTGCTGGGGAATCTAACAAATGTATTTAATGCAGTAAATACAATTCAGGATATTAAAACATGGCAGAGAATTATTTAAAGCTTTATGTTAAAAGATTATTTAATTAATAAGTTAAAAAAAATTTGTTTATTTACATTGATAAATGTTTTTTTTAATTAAAAATGTTTTTAATACATTTTAAATGTTTGTTAACATTTATTTATAAGAGTGTGTGTGTGTGTATGTGTATATATATATATATATATATATATATATATATATATATATATATATATATATATATATATATATATAGATATCGACGCACGTGTGTTTGAGCTTTGGTTTGAGGTGCACACCCTAATGCAATAGGCTGCGCACGCCTATGGTCTTTTCTATTTATTAACATTCAATTTGCAACAGTCATGAGCTGAAAATTGTGTGTGATTGATGAACCAAAAACTAAAACGATGTCCCTTTTCCATACACAGGAAGACCTCAGCCAGGACAAGGCTCTGAAATGTGGCACACAGGAAAAGGGGGTTAGTACACAGGAAGATGTCAGCCAGGAGGTGGGGGTTAGTGTCAGCCAGGGGGTGGCGGGTCCCAGCCTCACCCAATCCCAGGTCCCTCCCCTCCGCCTTCCAACCAAAAGGCCCAGGAAGGGGAGGAACGTGGGGGAGGCAGCACTTGTCCTTATTAAGGATGCTAATGATGCCCTGAAAGCCCCCCTCGATGCTTTAGAGGTCTATGGCATCTATATAGCTTCAAATTTGCAGCAAATGGAGGAGGGCCCATGCCGCAAATGCGACAAAATCATTTTTGAGGCCATCCATAAGGGGTTGAGTGGCCAAATCACGGATGACGTCCACTTATGTACGCCCGCCCATCCTCCTCCTCCTCCTGCCACAAGTCCACCCCCAGAGCCACAGCCTGCAGGAAAGGCTGCAGGGAATGCTGCAGGGCAGCGTGAAGGGAAGGTTGCACGGAAGACAAGAAAGTGATTGCCTGGGTTTAGTCTGGTCTGACAGAAAACGCAGGCTTTTGTTGTACCACAGCCTGGGGACATATAATTCATCTGCTGCTGTTCGTGATCTCTGGGAGTCCTGGACCAGATTGTGCTCCCTTCTATATGGACTTCTCAAGCTACCAATTTTTTGAATCCACAGAATTGATGTCTGCTCTGGGGGGCCAAAGGCTTCACAAATTCTAGCCGTTCCTCCAGCGTTGCCTTCCCTCTTTATGTTGTTATTATGAGCCAGAATAAATGAAGATTTTTTTATATGAAAATACTTGCTGATGTGTTCTTCAAACAGGACAGTTTTTTGGTGAGTAGGCAGGTACATTTCAAAAATACAATGTCAAATTAACAAGGTACACCAACACCAAGCAACCTCCTTGAGGTTTACAAATACACGATAATAATGGTGTTGTGGAAACGTGACATACAAAAAAAAATTATGGAGATGACTATAAAATAATAATAAAAAAAATACAACAGGAAATCTTAATTTAAAAAAATAAACAATGACTATAAAAAATAAATAAAACAATATTATGGAGATCTGGCTTTAAAAACAATAAAGATTATTTATAAGATCACGAGAAAAAATAAAGAAATACGTTTGTGAGAACTCGGTGTGAATATGAGCAGCAAAACAATTTCATTCTTCTAGCATTATAAAGAAGAAGAGAATGCGCTGCATTGAAAGATTTAAAAATTTGCAGTGTGACGAATGTGCCATCTCCATTAGGGATGGGCCGAACATCCCCCTGCTCGGTTCGCAGCAGAACATGTGAACAGGCAAAAAATTAGTTTGAACATGCGAACACCGTTAAAGTCTATGAGACACGAACATGAATAACCAAAAGTGCTAATTTTAAAGGCTTATATGCATGGTATTGTCATAAAAAGTGTTTGGGGACCCGGGTCCTGTCCCAGGGACATGTATCAATGCAAAAAAACAGTTTTAAAAACTGCCATTTTTTCGGGAGCAGTGATTTTAATAATGCTTAAAGTGAAACAATAAAAGTGAAATATTCCTTTAAATTTCGTACCTGGGCGGCGTCTATAGTATGCCTGTAAAGTGGCGCATGTTTCCCGTGTTTACAACAGTCCGAGAGCAAAATGACATTTCTAAAGGAAAAAAAAGTCATTTAAAAGTACTAGCGGTAGCAGCTATTAATGAATTGTCGGGTCTCTGCAATACACATAAAAGTCATTAAAAAAATTGCATGGGGTTCCCCTACAGTGCATTACCAGGCCCTTTGGGTCTGGTATGACAATTAAGGGGAACCTCGAACCAAAATTAAAAACAAAAATGAGTGGGGGTCCTCCCAAATTCCATACCAGGCCCTTCAGGTTTGGTATGGATAGTAAAGGGAACCCCACGCTAAAAATCCATACCAGACCCTTATCTGAGCACGCAACCTGGCAGGCCACAGTAAAAGAAGGGGGACAAGAGAGCACCTCCCCCCCCTTTACCATACCAGACCACATGCCCTCAACATGGGGAGGTTGTTGATGGGGACAAGGACCTCATCCCCACAACCCGGATGTAATGGGCCTACCATTTCACAAAAAAGTGTCAAAAATGTTAAAAAAGACAATAGCCGGTTTTTGACAATTCCTTTATTAACCGCTTCCCGACCGGCTCACGACGATATACATCGGCAGAATGGCACGACTGGGCAAAAGGACGTACCTGTATGTCCTTTTGAATTCCCCGCCGTGCCGGGAGCTCCGTGAGTCGGGTCGCGGGTCCTGCGGACTTGATCGCCGCGGGGATACCCGCGATCGCCTCACAGAGAGGACGAACGGGGAGATGCTGATGTAAACAGTATCTCCCCGTTCTGCCTAGTGACAAGTGTCACTGATCACTGCTCCCTGTCATCGGGAGCAGTGATCAGTCTAGTGACACATACAGCCCCTCCCCCCTACAGTTAGAAAACACTCCCCTCCCCCTAGTGGTTAACCCCTTCTCTGCCAGTGTCATTTAAACAGTAATCAGTGCATTTTTAATCGCACTGATCGCTGTATAAATGACAATGGTCCCAAAAATGTGTCAAAAATGTCCGATGTGTCCACCATAACATCGCAGTCACAATAAAAATCGCTGATCGCCGCCATTACTAGTAAAAAAAAAATTATTAATAAAAATGCCATAAAACTATCCCCTATTTAGTAAACGCTATAACTTTTGCGCAAACCAATCAATAAACGCTTATTGCGATTTTTTTTACCAAAAATATGTAGAAGAATACGTATCGGCCTAAACTGAGGAAAAAAAATGTTTTTTTTATATATTTTTGGGGGATATTTATTATAGCAAAATGTAAAAAAATAATGCGCTTTTTTCAAAATTGTCGCTCTTATTTTGTTTATAGCGCAAAAAATAAAAATCGCAGAGGTGATTTAATACCACCAAAAGAAAGCTCTATTTGTGGGAAAAAAAGGACGTCAATTTTGTTTGGGAGCCACGTCGCACGACCGCGCAATTGTCAGTTAAAGCGACGCAGTGCCGAATCGCAAAAAGTGCTCTGGTCAGGAAGGGGGTAAATCCTTCTGGGGCTGAAGTGGTTAATGTCTTCTTCTTTCCCCGCTTCTTCTTCCAACTACTTCTGGTCTTCATTCGGTTTTGTTCCTCCATCTTGTTCTTCCCCCGCTTCTTCCTCTGCTTCTTCCTTTGGTCTTCTCGTCTGCATCTTCCTCTGGCTTCTTCTTCCCTGCTTCGTTCTTTGGACGATCCGCATCCATGGGAGGTTCCTGCTGTATGACGCTTCTGTTCTTCTGACAGTTCTTATATAGCTGAGGGTGGGGCCACCCGGTGACCCCACCCTCCTCTGACGCACAGGGACCTACCTATGGCTTTCCCTGTGATGTCAGAGGGGGGCGGGATCAGCGCTAGCAGAGCTGAACACATAAATATTATTATGAACCTGCATCCCAAATAACTCTACTTTTCTGTTTTTGACATTGGCACAATGGCTCCTGTTGCACAAGATTTTTTTTTTTTGAAAGCCTATGCGTGCAAAACACACCCAAAAACTTCACCCGGTGCATAAAAAATGTGCACACACATAAAGAGGGCTCACAAAAAAGTGCCATGGGTAAACAAACGTGCCAATTCCCTGATCCCCCGGGACGTTAGGCTCCAGACGGGGACAAAGGTACTTACTGTGGTCTATCTGGCCAAAACCAGACAGACCCCGTTCTCTGGAGGGCCTGCCGAAACAGGACCCACCCAAGTACTAGGTGGGGCTCCCCCGAAGGGAGACCCCATGAGAGAGGGCGAACTAAGCCAAAAGGCCATATCCACCCGAATCCCAAGACTTTCAGGGCTGGCCCGAGGACCCGCATCCTTACTCATCAAACGTGAGACAAATGTGTAAAACAAGACGTGACAAACATAGGTTTAAAAATAAATAAAAAGTGGGGGAAGGGATAGTGGAGAGGAGAGTGAAAGACGTGGCCATTGTGTAAAACAATGACCAGGCCCTCCGGCCAAGAATAAAAAATTCCTCTGGTCCTAACCCCCCCATTAGGGGGAAGTAGGCTTTTTCTCCAGAATAACTGTCTGTAGCTAGAGCTACCCCAATCTAGGCCAGAAGGCCAGGGACCCGACCCTCCAGCCAGACCCATGTGCGGCACCCATCCTCACCAGGAGGTCCTTTCTAGACAGGTTGGGAAGCCCCCATGGGCAACAGGTGATGACTGTCCCTCAACCATCTGCCCAGGTCCAGTTACGCCATTGGAGTTGCATGTGCCCTTCCCTCTACGGTCGGTACAACATCGCCTCCTCTGGCAACTGATAAGAACAGATTTTTTTTTTTTTACCCTTCAGCATGAATCGCATACTCAAGACTCCTTCAAGTAACTCTCAAGAGATCAAGCAGCATTCCTTTCATCATTCAGGTAAGTATTTTCCATAAAACACAGTAAAAAACATCAAATATTAAACACAGTAACACATTCCCACCACCTTATCTTAACCTCCACCTCCCAAAATTCCAAAAACAATCTGCCTCCTCCACTCCCAGCACCTTCCTATCATATAACAAAACACAATACAGCTTACTCAACACCCAATCTTTGCACTCATCTTCAGACACCATCAAACTTCTTTTCCTGTAGCCACATCTTGCCTCCCAAACCACTTCTTTCACAATCGCAGATAAAATCCACCCCCTCCTCCTCACATCAGACCCACCACCAACCAAACCATATAAGCACAACTCAGGTGTAACTTCTTTTACTTCTAAAACATTTTTTGCAAAACCCACCAACCTTCCCCAAACACCTTTCACAAAATTGCATTCGAAAAACACGTGCCTTACAGTTTCCATACCACCGCACCCTTCCCTTACACACCTCTCACTCCTTGCCAAATCTCTTATTTTAAGGAAAACCATTGTTAAAAGACACTCATGAAAGGACATCCATACAATCTCTTTTTGTTTGTTTGTCACCCCTTCTGTCCTTAAATTCCTCCAGCACGCTTCTGTTTGTTTCGTCTTTAGGTCAGCAATATTTGTCACCACCTCTTCCTTCCTTACCCATTTAACCAGTCTTTGTTCACTGCCCCCACACCTAACTGCTTCAGACGATACTCATCATACCACCTTTTTATTTTGGTATAATAGGGAGGAGGCACCAAGGCCACAGGTCTCGTGAAGTCCCGAGCCCCCCACCCCACCACAAACCATCCCATCCGATATCTCATGAAGCACATTGCCCTACCTCCCCCTGTAAAAATTTTGTAGTGCAACAACCAGGAATGCATGCCTAAAAAATTCTCCACATTTGGAAAGTTCTGTCCTCCAAAACGCTCCTCCTTCATCACCGTGGTTCTTGCTACTCTCTCCCTTTTGGATCCCCAAAAAAAGAGAAAAAGGAGTCTCGTAAATTGTTGTACCCATCTTTTGTTGAAGGGAAAAACCACCCCAAAATAAAGCAACAGGGGGAGACAAACTGCTTTGATAACTAAAATTTTCCCTACTAAAGTCAACCTTCTCAATTTCCATAGTTCCAGTTTTTTTTATATTTTCCCAAAACATTTCTCTGCATTAACTTGGTTTTGCAAATTCTTTTCAAAATGAATCCCTAAAATATCCATAGTATCCACTTTCTTAATCCTTTTTGTTGCGAAGTCATGAAGCCCACTGAGCATGCAAAAAGCACTTTTATCCCAGTTGACCTGCATCCCGGCCATGCTTAAAAACAATTGCAGTTGTAGCTCTACTCTTGCCAGGTCTCTCTGGGATTTGCACAAAAAGACTGCATCATCCATGTAGCATAGTGATTTTAGTTTTTCCCCTTTAACACCTGGAACAAAAAATCCTTCAAAAAACTCTATCCTGTTGAACATGCTGCAAAAGAGGTTCCATAACACAAATAAAGAAAAAAGGAGACAGAGGGCATCCCTGTCTTACTCCCGACCTCACTTCGAAGGATTCACCTAAGAAACTATTAACCAATATTTTGCTGCTTACGTCTCCTCCTGGGGTTTTGTTTTTAGCCATACTCTTTAAAGTCTTCTCTACTTCCAACTCTTTCACCTCTTCTGCCAGCCAAGCACCTTCCTCTTCCTTCAAGCCTTCTGGTAACACATTACAATACTCCTCCACTTCTCTGATTGTAGCGTCCTCTGCACCTTCGTATAGGTCTTCATAAAAATTTCTTATCACATCTCTCATCTTCTTCCCTCTCACCTCTTCTTGTCCATCCATCATCACTTTCATGACCTTCTTGGGCTAAAAGCCTTCTTAAAAAAGAAGTGGGAACATTTCTCGTCTTCCTCTATCGTCTGGACCTTTGCTCTAAAAACGATCCCTTTCCCTTGATCATTTTCCTTCTCTCTTCTTGTGCTTCTTTTAGCTCCTCCTCCACCTCCATCCCCATCCTCTTGCACTGATACAGAAAATGTATCCTTGCCAACAACCTCCTCCCTGCCTCCCTCCTTTCTCTAGCTTTCTCTGCCCCCACTTTTTTTTATAAAAGGAAGCCACCTGATTTTTCACCCAGTCCCACCACACCAATAGATCCTCAAAACCTTCTTTTTTCCTTTCCAGATACCGGAAGAAAGAAACAAAGCGTTCAGAAATTTTCTCATCATTCAACAGTGTCATATTCATTTTCCACGTACCTCTCCCCACTTCCACTTCCACTTCCAACCTAAAAGAACAGGAAATTAAAGAGTGATCAGAAAATAACACTGCAGTCACCTTATAAGCTTCCCCTTTCAAAAAAGGTGATAAAAAAAGAAAATCAATCTGAGACCTCACCGTCCCCCTATCCGATAGGTAAGTAAAAGTTGTATTCCTCCCCTCCACCTCCATGGCTACATCGTGAATTTTAAAGTCATCTATTATCTCATTCAGAAGTCTAGATGAAAGATCCATCGCACCATCACCACTGGCCCCCTGTCTATCTTCATTCCTCCTCACACAGTTAAAGTCACCCACCAGGACTGTTGGAACCCTCCCAGGTAAGCATACTCTCAAGGTCTTCAAAAAACTCACTCTTTCCTTTTTTTCTGCAGACGCATAGCAGTTGATCACTCTCACATGCTTCCCCAAAAAATCAAGTGTTACAATCTACAACCTTCCATATACAAACACTTCATGCGCTATGATTTTAATGTTTGGATTTTTCACCACCACACCAATCCCCTCACTTCTTGATTCGCATGCATAAGCCCACACAGACGGACCCCATGTCCAATCAGTAGCAGGGTCGCTCATTATTCCACACTCTTGTAGGCATAAAAAAATCAACCATAATTTTACTTATTTCTTCAAAGACTGCCACCCTCCTCACTTTTGCAGCAATACTCCTAACATTTATGGACCCTATTGAAAGAGCCATAAAAAAAAACAGAAATAACATAGCCATAACGAAAACCTTAAAAATCCATCTTGCCTTCTACTCCATCTGCATCAGACAAACACTTCTTCCTTCTCCAGGTAACTGGAGAGCTGGCGGACTCCTCCTCAGAATCCCCATTCTCAGACATTATTCCACCCTCCACCCCACCAGGCCAAGGCACATCCTCCCTAGGTCTTTTTACAGCGGAAGTGTCCGGTAACTCTGGTGGTGTAAAAGAATCCTCCATCCTCTGGCCACATTCAATGTCACTGACAGTGTCCATATCCCCTTTCTCTGATTCACTGTCTGACAAACTGCCAAAAAGATGTGATGCCAGACTTGTCTCCACTGTAGTTTCCTGGACCGTCTCTTATTTCCCCAAAAGGGCATCCTCATTCCGTCTTCCGTCTTCCTGTCTTCCATCGGGGGGCCTCAGAACTTCACTGCCATCCTCTTCATCCGGCAAGACATCCGCGGCACCAGAGCCAGCACTACCACCTACCACTTCATTCACAGTGGCTGCGGCCGTGCTACCTGCTCCTGCCACATCACCTGTCTGCCCCTCGGGTGCAGCTTCACTGACCGGGTGCTCCGGAGGCTCACCAGGAGGATCCGCCCGTACACCAGCACAACTCCCAGTACTCTCCTTTGCACCATCTCGCGGCCTCTGCTGCCTCCTTTCTCTTTTTTCCTTCCCCTCAGGCAGCACAGTAGACAGCCACTCTCTTCTTGCGGCCCGATATTGTTCACAATCTTTTGCCACATGCCCAGCTCTTTTGCAAATGTCACATACCCTGCTCTCCTTGCATTCACGTGCCACATGACCTCCTTTTCCACAGAACCGACATTTTAACTCTTGGTCACACTCGTTACTGACATGTCCATACCTCATACACTTTCTGCAGTATCTTGGTTGTCCCGGGTAAAAAAGAAAACCCCTCTCCCCTCCGATGGTAAATACTGCGGGGGGTCTTTTAACTCCTCCCACACAGCTAGAGTCTGACTTAAAGGTCCCAAAGAACTGGTACTTCCCGGACCAAATCTGAAAATTATTAAACACCTTCTCTCCACCTCTCAGCTTGTCACAATAGTTGCTCAAAAATGCTATAACTAAATTAATATCCTCAAATTGGTTGTATAGGTGAACTGTAATGACCTTTTCTTCTTGCATAAATAAAGGCTGTACTCCAAATTTCCTCCCGACTTCAGTTTCCTCCACCAACTTGAACTTTTTTCAAGACATCCCAACAGACCTCAAGTAGAATAAAAAGTCACATCGTATAATCGTTGATTAGGGAAATCTTGCAAACATAATATGTCTCTTACCCCTAGGCCTAGAATGCCCATCAAAAGATTCACCACCACATCGGTAAATCCTGGCCTCACCAGAAATCGCAGCGAGTCCCGAATTCCTCGGACCGCCATTGTAGAGAAAAGAATGTGCCGATCACCCTCAGACCTGATCGCTTTCCTGTGGGGGCCCCCACAAGGAGAAACCCCCACAGTTCCACCAACCGCCCAAAGATAAGGTCGCCTTCAAAAAGGCGATCGCTTCTCGTTGCCCGGGGACTAAGCCTAAAGCCAATAGCAACAAGGGGGGCCCTCCGAAAAGGGACACTCCCCCCAAGGCCGACTGTCGGGTACCCCGGGCACCTTTCAACTTCGATACAAGTAAGCCGAGACTACACTCGATCTTAGCCAAAAGGCCGAGAAGCAAAGAAGTTGCACAAGAGCCTTTTAAACAAATAGTAAAAGAGCTCTTACACACTTTCTAGCAGCATTGAGCAGAAGACTTAATTTCCATTCAACCCCTGCAAAATATGGAGATTGACATTTAATCAGCATTCTAATAAAATGTATTTTATAGATATATTTTTAAAATAGAATATCAATAGATACTCTCTAGCAATTAAAATATATATATTTCTTTTAAAAACACAGCAATATTTATTGCGGCAGAGTCAGATTTAAAGACAAGGCAAACTTTGTGAAGTATTTTTCATTTTTAATTCAGTTCATTTTACCATTGCTTATTGTCTTCTTCATTATTTTTTAGAAAATATTTTCTTGCATTGTTTTTTGTTTTTCTGTTCTTTTATTCAAACAAAATTAAAAAAAAAATGTAAGCTGAATCTTAGAATGATTTAATCAAAAATAAAAAAATCATCTTATCTCTTTGAAGAAAAGCACCTATTGTAAACTCTGTGACATACCTGTCTAGGTGTGGCAGCAAGTGCAACAAATCTTTTTTTATGTGAAAACTACAAAATCAGGTGCTGTGAATGGCACGTGTTTCCATTAAATCAAGTGGTGGTGGCTTTTGTGTGGATGTAAAGGGGTTAATTTATTATTTTTTTTTTTCCCTTCAGAATGAATCGCATACTCAGGACTCCTTCAAGCAACTCTCCAGAGATCAAGCAGCGTTCCTTTCATCATTCAGGTAAGTATTTTTCATAAAACACAGTAAAAAACATCAAACATCACAAACAGAAACACATTCCCTCCACCACCCACCACCTTATCTTAACCTCCACCTCCCAAAATTCCAAAAGCAATCCCCCTCCTCCACCCCCAACACTTTCCTATCATAAAGCAACACACAGTACAATTTGCTCATCACCCAATCTTGACACTCATCTTCAGATACACGAAAACTTCCTTTTTTATAACCACACCTTGCTTCCCACAGCACTTCTTTCATAATTGCAGACAGGATCCACCCCCTCCTCTTTATCTTCAAATCACCACTGACCAAACCATATAAACATAACTCTGACGTGACACCTTTTATTTCCAACACATTTCCTAAAAAACCCACCAACCTGCCCCATACATTTTTCGCAAAATCACATTCAAAGAAAACATGCCTTACAGTTTCCATGCCGCCACATCCTTCTCTTACACATCTCTCACTTCTTGCCAAATCTCTGGCTTTCAAAAACACCATCGTTGCCAAGCACTCGTGAAAAGCCATCCACACTATTCCTTTTTGTCTGTTAGTCACCCCTTCGGTCTTCAGATTCTTCCAGCAAACCTCAGTTTGCTTCGTCCTGAGGTCAGCAATATTTATAACCACCTCCTCCTTTCTTAACCACTTAATCAAAGTGGTTTTATCTGTCGTACCCTCTCCCAAATTCTTCAAACCACACTCATCATACCACCGTTTAAGCTTCGTGTAATAAGGTGGGGGAACTAAAGCCACAGGCTTTGTCAGATCACGTACCCCCCACCCCCATCCCACCACAAACCATCCCATCAAATAGCGCATGAAGCACATCGTCCTTCCTCCACCCGTAAACACTTTGTAATGAAGTAACCAGGAATGCATCCCTAGAAAACTCTCTATATTCGGAAAATTCTGTCCTCCAAACCTTTCTTCCTTCATTACTGTAGCTCTCGCTACCCTCTCCATTTTGGATCCCCAAAAGAAAAGGAACAAAAGTCTAGAAAATTTCTGCATCCACCTTTTGTTGAACGGAAATATCACCCCGAAGTATAGCAATAAAGGAAGACAAACAGCTTTCACAATTAGGGTTTTCCCTGTCAGAGTCAACCTCCGTAATTTCCATAGATCTAATTTTTTAGATATTTTCCCAAAGCATTTCTCAGCATTTGACTGGTTTTGTAAATTTCTTTCAAAATGAATCCCTAAGATGTCAATAGCGTCTACTCTCTTGATCTTGGCAGCTGAAAACTCATGTAGTCCACTAAGCATACAAAAGGCGCTTTTGTCCCAGTTAACCCTCATCCCGGCCATACCTCCGAACAACTGCAATTGAAGTTCCACTCTTCCCAAATCTCTCTGGGTCTTACACAAAAAAACTGCATCATCCATATAACATAAAGACTTTAATTTTTTCCCCCCTCCACCTGGAACAAAAAAACCTTCAAACGCCTTATCCTGCTGTACATGCTGCAATAGCGGTTCCATGATACAAATAAACAATAATGGGGACAGTGGGCAACCCTGTCTTACCCCCGCCCTTACTTCAAAAGATTCCCCTAGGAATCCATTAACCAGTACCTTACTATTTACACCATTGTATAAGCATCTTACCATATCTACAAAATTCTTTGGAAAACCCAGCTTTTTTAGAACACAAAAGATGAAATGATGCGATACCCTATCATACGCTTTTTCAAGGTCAATCCCTGCCACCGCCAATGGTAAGTTATTATTTTGGGCATAGAAGGCCAAATCTCTAAGAAGCATTAAATTGCCTGCAATCCTTCTCCCTGGTATAGCGCACACCTGCCAACTTCCAATCACCCCTCCAACCACCTCCTTCATCCTGTCTGCCAAGATTTTCGCAAACACCTTGTAGTCTACGTTTAGGAGTGTGATCGGGCGCCAGTTCTTGATATCTTTCTCATTCCCCTTTTTATAGAGTAACGTAATAATCCCTTCTTTCATTGAAGTAGCCAATCTCTTCTTGGTCATACAGTACTTTTACACCTCTCGGAAATGAGCCTTCAAGATAGACCAAAACTTTAAATAAAATTCCACCGGAATTCCATCTTCTCCAGGTGTCTTGTTCTTAGCCATGCTCTTCAATGTCTTCTCTATCTCCACCTCTTCCACTTCTTCCGCCAGCCAAGCGCCTTCTTCATCCTTCAAACCTCCTGGTAAAACTTTACAATAGTCATCCATTTCTTGAATTGAAGCACCATCTTCACATTTGTATAATTCCGCGTAGAAGTTTTTGACCACCTCCCTCATCTTTTTTCCTCTCACTTCTTCTGATCCATTCATCATCACTTTCATGATCTTTTTGGGACCAAAGGCTTTCTTAAAAAAGAAGCGCAAGCACTTCTCGTCTTCTTCCATCACCTGGACCTTTGCCCTGAAGACAATCCCTTTCCCTTTTTCTTTGATCATCTTTCTTCTCTCCTCCTGCACTTACTTTAGTTCTTCCTCCACCTCCATCCCAAATCTCTTACACTGACACAGGAAGTGTAACCTCCCCAACAACCTCCTTCCTGCCTCTCTTCTTTCTCTCGCTTTCTCCACACCCACCTTTTTATAGAAGGACGCTATTTGATTTTTACACCAATCCCACCATACCAACATGTTTTTAAAATCATTTCTCCTCTCTTCCAGAGACCGGAAAAAGAAAAGAAAACGCCTGGAAACCCCTTCATCCTCCAACAAAGACACGTTCATTTTCCATGTGCCTCTTCCCACCTCCATACCCGCCTCCAACTTGACAGAACAAAAAATTAAAGAATGATGAGAGAAAAGTACAGGTACCACCTTATAAGCCTCCCCCTTCAAAAATTGTGACAAAAAAATAAAATCAATACGTGACCTCACTGTCCCCCTATCAGACAGGTAAGTAAATGTCGTGTTCCCCCCTCCACTTCCATGGCAATATCATGCATGTTAAAATCTCCTATCATGTCATTCAGGAGTCTCGATGTGATGTCCATCCCACCGTCACCACTAGTTCCCTGACGATCTTCATTTCTCCTGATACAGTTTAAGTCACCTGCCAAGACTGTCGGAACCCTCCCAGGTAAGTGGACCTTCAAAGTTTTAAAGAAACATATTCTTTCCTTTTTTTCAGCTGGAGCATAGCAATTAATTACTCTCACTTGTTGGCCCAAAAACTCCAAAGTCACAATTTGCAATCTCCCAGGGACAATCACCTCATGCATTACAATATTAATATTTGGGTTCCTCACCACCACACCAACCCCCTCACTCCTGGACTCACATGCATACGCCCACACCGAAGGGCCCCATTTCCAATCAACAGATGGATTATTCATCATCCCACATTCCTGTAAACAAAATACATGCACATCATGCCTACCAATCTCTTCAAAGACCGCCACCCTCCTCACTTTGGCAGCAATACTTCTAACATTCACTGACCCTATTGACAGAGCCATGAAAAGAAAAACAAAAACAGCCATAACGAAACCTTAAAAGTCCATCCTATTTTCTCCTTCATTCTTCTTAAGCCTTCTCTGGGGAACCGGAGAACTGGCGGGCTCCTCTTCAGAACCCCCATTATCAAGTAGGACACCTCCAACCCCCTCCACCCCTCCAGAGCCGGGTGTGTCCAACCTAGATCTTTTGCTAACAGCAGTGTCAGGCAGGTCCGGTGTATCAGGGAAGTCATCTTCCATCCTCTGACCACACTCTACACTACTGACGCTCTCCATCTCACTCTCCTCTGAATCACTGTCAGATAAAAAACCAAGGAGCGGTGAAGGGATTGTCAATCCCGTAGATGGTACAATCACATCCTGGTTAACCCCTGGAGGGGCATCTTCCTTCTGTCTTCCCTCTTCCATTTCCTCAGGAGGACCTGGAACTTCCTTAGTATCCACTTGTATGCCGTCTTCACCCGGCGAAGCATCAGCGGTCTCAGAGCAGGCTCCGCCCCCTGCCACTTTACCATCAGCTGGGATAGCGCCTCCCACTCCTGCCGCATCACCTGCCTGCCCATTGGGTGCAACATCATCGGCCGGGTGCCCAGGTGGAACACCTGGAGGGCCTGCATCAGCAGTACCCCCCTTAGCACTCTCACCCGCACCGTCTTGTGGCCTCCGCTGCCTGGCTTCTCTCCTCTCTTTCCCTGGAGTTAGCACACTGGACAGCCACTCCCTTCTTGCCTCCCGATACTGCTCACAATCTTTCGCCATATGTCCTGCCTTTTTGCATATGTCACAAACCCTACTTTCTTTACAGTCACATGCCACATGGCCTCCTTTCCCGCAAAACCGGCATTTAAGTTCCTGGTCGCAATCACCGCTCACGTGCCCATACCTCATGCACTTTCTGCAGTACCTTGGCTGACCTGGATAGAATAGAAAACCCCTTTCTCCTCCAATGGTAAAAACTGCAGGAGGCCTTTTAACTCCCCCCGCGCAACTGGAGTCCGACTTAAAAGTCCCAAAGAAGCGATATTTCCCGGACCAGATCTGAAAGTTATTGAAGACTTTTTCTCCACCTCTCAACTTATCGCAGTAAGTACCCAGAAAGGCCTTAACCAAATTTATATCCGCAAAAGGATTATAAAGGTGTACGGTAATTACCTTTTCCTCCTGCATAAACAGTGGCTGTACTCCAAACTTTCTCCCGACTTCAGAATCCTCCACCAGCTTGAACTTCTCATAAACATCCCAGCAGACCTCCGAGGAATAGAAAGTGACATCATAAAGTCTCTGATTTGGAAAATCCTGTAAGCATAAGATATCTCTTACCCCGAGGCCTAGGATGCCCGTCAAAAGATCCACCACCACGGTCCTCAGGGTCACATCGGAAAAACCTGGCTTAACCAGAAAACGTAAGGAATCGCGGATTCCACGAGCCGCCATTGTAGAATCGCCTATCGAACAGATCACTTTCCTGCGGGGGTCCCCACAAAGGGAAACCCCCACAGTTCCGCCAACCGCCCTAGGATAAGGTCGTCTTCAAGAGGGCGATCGCTTCTCGTTGCCCGGGGACTAAGCCTAAAGCCAATAGCAGCAAGGGGGGGCCCTCCGAAAAGGGACGCTCCCCCCAAGGCCGACTGTCGGGTACCCCGGGCACCTTTTAACTTCGATACAAGCGAGCCGAGACTACACTTGATCTTAGCCAAAAGGCCGAGAAGCAAAGAAGTTGCACAAGAGCCTTTTAAACAAATAGTAAAAGAGCTCTTACACACTTTCTAGCAGCATTGAGCAGAAGACTTAATTTCCATTCAACCCCTGCAAAATATGGAGATTGACATTTAATCAGCATTCTAATAAAATGTATTTTATAGATATATTTTTAAAATAGAATATCAATAGATACTCTCTAGCAATTAAAATATATATATTTCATTTAAAAACACAGCAATATTTATTGCGGCAAACAGAGTCAGATTTAAAGACAAGGCAAACTTTGTGAAGTATTTTTCATTTTTAATTCAGTTCATTTTACCATTGCTTATTGTCTTCTTCATTATTTTTTAGAAAATATTTTCTTGCATTGTTTTTTGTTTTTCTGTTCTTTTATTCAAACAAAATTAAAAAAAAAATGTAAGCTGAATCTTAGAATGATTGAATCAAAAATAAAAAAATCATCTCTTTGAAGAAAAGCACCTATTGTAAACTCTGTGACATACCTGTCTAGGTGTGGCAGCAAGTGCAACAAATCTTTTTTTATGTGAAAACTACAAAATCAGGTGCTGTGAATGGCACGTGTTTCCATTAAATCAAGTGGTGGTGGCTTTTGTGTGGATGTAAAGGGGTTAATGGTGTAGTTATCCTTCACCAATGACTATCACTCTCACTCAATGGTGCTTAAATTCTTTCACCAGAGCAGGAATATTCCTGCACAGAGTGGGATTTTAGAGTGAAACCGTTATATTTTCTACCCCACGAACTTAGGATCCTCAATGATTTTGTTTGGAAAACCGTTATTCCTAGAGAAAATATTAATTCCGGCCTACAATAATTCATGGTCAGTGCAATCAGAGCTGAATACATAAATATTATTATGAACCAGCAGCCTAATATAACTCTACTTTTCTGTTTTTTACATTGGCACAATGGCTCCTTTTTTGTTTGAAAATGTATACTTTATTTTGCAAGAAAATATACAAAAAACAAGTACTTTAAACAGGGTACATTCCAATATGTACTGCGACGCAGCGCATAAATACACTACATAATAATACATTGCCAAGCATACAAATAAATTACATTCATCCTGCGGTATGATGCCTGATGTGTTGTGCAGAGTAATAATACCCCGAAACATCACATCATGCATGATGCCGCATTACCCTGAAAGCATTTACTTCAAAAACATATCACAAAAGTCAGGTCACACAGTCTAATAACATTAAAATGGGCAACGGGTGTGTTGGGAGGGGGTGAAGAAGGTGGGGTAGGGGAGGGAGGAAAGAGTTCACAGGCCTGAAGCTTTATTTGAACTGCCAAAGGATACACGGGGGAGAGGGGGGGAGGGGAAATCTTCAGACCTCCTCTTCCTCCTTGAAGTCCATCAAGTGGTAGTCTCTGAGCAGACTGTGGACCAGTCTGCGACAGTCCTTGATGGACATCCTCTCCCGCTGGTGGATGAGGTGCTTTCTGGCGCACCATAAAGTGTCCTTAAAGCAACACAGCACCCGCCAGGCACCGTCAATGTCCTCCTGTGAATGAGTTCCACAGAAGAGTCCGTTCAACACACCAAAGTGTATGATAGCAGTCTGTGGTACAAAGTCTTTGAGTTCAGGTTCCAAGGCCCTCAACAGGTCCTGTGTAAAGGGGCACTCCCAAAAAAACATGCAGAGCAGTTTCCTCCTGGATGATGCAAAAGGGGCAGTGCCTGTATCTGCACAGGTTTCTGGCATGCATGAATGTCCTGAGTGGCAACCCCCCTTGGATTGCCATCCATGCCTGTTGGTGAGTCTCTTTGAAGAAACATTCCTCCAGATCACAAGTGGCTGAAGGGAGGCCTGGAACAGTCTCAACAATGTCCGATGCTCTAATCAACTTGTGGATAGTTTTTGGCTTCCACAAGTCGGGCTTCACTCCATGTAGCCCCAGCTCCTTAATAAACTTGAAGGTGTCCAAGTAGTACCAAGGGGTGTCCCAGTTGTAGGGGATGGAGCTGTCCCATTTGTCCCATCCAAGGGTCCTCCAAAGAGGCAGGAGGAAAAAACGGGACATGGAGTTACCGCCAGAGTTCACAGTTCTGTCAACCAATGTCCTGAGGATGCAGTTACAAGCAAAGCACACCCTCAGTAGGGTAGCGATGTCGGGCACGCCCTTACGGGGTTCCTTGAACATAACCGCCCGCTTCACTCTGTCCATTTTGGAGCTCCAGATGAAATGAAACACCGCCCTGGTGATGGCCTTGCAGGTGTTAACCCGGGGGGGCCAGGCCTGCGCGAGGTACTGCAACACAGGGAGAATCTCGCTGTGGAGTACCAGTGTTTTTCCTTCAATGGTGAGTTCTCTGAGGCTCCAAAGTCCAAACTTCTGTCGCATCTTTGACAGTCTTTCCTCCCAGGACTTCAGGGCTGCGCCCTCAGCTCCAAACCAGGCCCCAAGAATTTTGATGAAGTCCATCTTGATGCTGAAAGGAATGGGTGCAGAAGAAGGCAGGAACCACTTTCTGAAGAGCATGACTTCTGACTTCCTGCAGTTGACCTTTGCCCCTGAAGCTTGGCCAAAGTCCTCACAGGTCTGGGCGAGTGTGTCGATGGAGCGCCGATCAGCACAGAACACCGTCACGTCGTCCATGTAGAGTGAGCACTTGACCTCCTGTCTGTCCGGTCCTGGTGCGGTGATCCCTCTGATCTCTGGGTTCCGTCTGATGCTTCGGGCGAAGAGCTCTATACAACAAACAAAAAGCAGAGGTGAGAGAGGGCAGCCTTGTCTGACCCCAGACAAAATTGGAAAGGGGTCAGTTTTCCAGCCATTTACCAGCACCAAACTTGAAATGTCAGTGTACATTATATCCACATACGAACAAAACATTTCCCCAAGATCAAACCTGCGCAGAGCTCTGCACATAAACTCATGGGAAACACGGTCAAAGGCCTTCTCCTGGTCAAGACTGACCAGGGCCGCGTGCACACGGCGGCCATGCATGTACTGGACCGTGTCACGGACAAGTGCAAGGCTGTCCGCAATCCTGCGACCAGGAATGCCGCAAGTCCGGGTGGATGATCTGTCCGATGACAGACTTCAGCCTGTTGGCCAGGACCTTGGTGAGGATTTTGTAGTCCACATTCAGAAGAGAGATCGGACGCCAATTTTTAAGATCCGATTCCTTCCCCCTCCGCTTATACAAAATCGTGATCATCCCCTCCCTCAGTGACAGAGGCCTTCTGCCCTCCACCACCATTTCCTCGTACAGTTCGAGCAAGTTCGGGCCCACGAGACCCCACAGTGCTACATAGAGCTTGACTGGGAGACCATCGCAGCCCGGGATCATGCCTTGCCTAAAGGATTTAGCAGCAGAGTGCAGCTCCTCCAACACCAAGGGGGCATTGACGGTTGATGAACCTGCAGGATCAATTTAGTTAGAGATACCTGACAGGAACCTGTCAGCCGCCTGTGTGCCCGTTTCTTTCGGGGAGTAGAGGTTGGTGTAGTGGTCGCTGACCACTTGCATCACAGCCTTCTTCCCCTTCTGGAGTGTTCCGGTCTCGTCACGCAGCTCTGACAAGTGTGTGTGTCCTGAGTGAAGTTTCCTGAAAAAGAAAGAATTACACTTCTCACCTTTCTCAAGATTCTCCACCTGGGCACGGAAGACAATGTGCCTGGATTCTTCCTCGAAGTGTCCTTTCAGGCTCTTCTTGGTGTCCTCCAGCTCCTGCCTAACGTCCCAGCCACAGTGATGAAGGTCCTGCAGGGACTGCAACTGATGCTGCAGTCTCCTGAGTTCCCTCCTCCTGGCACACACACGCTGGCGTCCCCGAAAGCGAATAGCCCTGTGGTCAGAGAAAAAACAGGGGACCATGGAGAACTCACGATGCTTGACTGTTCTTGAAGTGAGCACGAAGTCGATCCTGGAACGCACAGATCCATCGGGTCGGCACCACGAATAGTTCACGGTCCCTTTCCCTATGGATCCCACGGCGTCCTGCAAGGAGGCCTCCGAGATCGTCTCCTTGAGCAGCCTAGAAGTAGCATCAAGTTTTGCGTATATGCTGGAGCTGCGCCCATCCTCCTCGATCGGAAAGTTAAAATCACCACCGATCACTACTGTTCTGGTGGTGACGAGTTGGGTCCGCAGGGTCTAGAAAAGTTCCAGCCGCGCATTCTTGTCTGGGGGGGTGTACACGTTGATGAGCCTAACTGGCTCTTCCACCCAGGAGCCGTCTATGACCAAAAGACGGCCACAGACTAGCTCATGGATAGAGTCAACCGTGAAGCGCCCACCCCTGACCAGAATGGCTACTCCTGCAGACTTGCAATCGCCATCCCCGGACCAGTAGGAGGGACCAAGGGTCCACTGGGAGGACAGATGAGTGTACCTCCTCAAGGGAGGAAGGGCGCACTCCTGAAGCATGTAGACATCACTCTGCTGACTTGAAAGAAAGGTCAGGACCGCTTGCCTTCTAGATGTATCCTTGATACTCCTCACATTAATGGAAAAGATTGAGATCTCAGCCATAATGAAAAAGGGTATGAGGGTCTAGTTAACAAGGGTCCGAACTTACCTCCCCGGAGGGGGGGATGGCTCTTCCATTGTGTCTTCTGCCTGTCCTGTGTTCTGGGCCAGGCCCAGCTCCTCAAGGACAGACTCCATCATCTGCTGGCTGATGTGGACGTTGGGGGGGAGGTCATGCTCGGGGTCGACCACGATCTCCTCCCCTTCCTCCTCCTCTCCCGCAGACTCTAGGTCCTCCACTATTTGCTCTGGTCCATCGCTGTCGCGTTGGACCCCGTTGGAGGGGGGTGGGAGCGTGGGGAAGTCCTCCAGGGAGGACAGGTTGGGGGGGAAGGGGTGGGGAGGGGCTCCTCCGGCACAGAGGGGGTGGGTGGGGGTGTGCTGGAGGTAGGGGATGGGGCAGGGGCATGAGTAGGGGCAGGGGGGCGGAAGTGGACTTACCTGTGGCCTTTCGAGGTTCTTTTGGTTTTTCTGGCAGCTTCCTCCCGGATGGCTTACCCTGGCTCACGGCTCCAGCGTAGGTCCGGGTTCTCTCGGGGCAGTGTCTGAAGACATGCTCTGCCAATCCGCAAAGGTTGCAGGCTTTGGACCTCGGACAGTCCTTGGTCTCGTGGCCTGTCACCCTACAGAACTTGCAAGCAAGCTCTGTACAATCCTTACCTATGTGTCCCGGCTGCCCACACTTGTTACAGTTGTAGGGTATGCCGGGGTAGAAAAGGATTCCTGCGGAGGATCCCAGGGAGAAGAAAGGCTGCAGGTGCTGGATGTCCCCCGAAGGGTCTTTCCTCAGTTTGCAGAGCACAGACCACTTACCTATCCAGAAGCCGTTGGCATCGAATATTTGGATCGGGTCCTTCACCACGGTGCAGAACCTCTGGAGGTAGGTGGCTATGTCCTTTCCGCTGGTATGGGGGTTCCTCATGGCTACTGTCATCCGCTTTTCATCCCGTGTTATGGGACAGTTTGCAGTGAACTTCCGGAAAGGGGATTCAGGGCCACTGGTCTTCACCATCTCCCAGTATCTTCTGCAGACCTGAAACGACACAAAAGTTATAAAGAATATACCTCTTGTGAAGGCCTGCACAGAAAGCGTCTCCGCTTTGCTGAACCCCTGTTCCAGGATCATCTTCTTTCTGAAGATCTCCGGGGTCATGTCGGGGACTCTTCTGTCCACCTCCTTCAGCTGCAGCACGACCGTCTGCTTCATCCATGGCTCCAAAGCTGGGAGCCCGTCTGCAGGCTGGTCTGGCTTGTCTGGTCCTGGTCGGCTGGTGCCGGCAGGGGGAGAGGCGGGGGTTGAGGCAGCGGAATTCCCAGGCTCGGAGGAAGTGGCTGGAACGGGGTTCTTCTCCTTTCTGGTCTTCTTATCGCTCTTCCCCATCGTCAAGGAGTTGGATGTCGCTTCAGGTGTTTCTTAGGCAGCTTCCTTCTGGTTCCTCGACGTCTTCGCTCTTTTTCGTAGCCTTTACAAAGGCTCTAGCATCTACTGCCCGGAGGTAGTAATGCGGAGTGGGGGGGAGGAGGGAAGACCGCAATCTCGTTCCCTGTGGGGGCTAAGCCTCTAACCCAGGGGTCTCAAACTGGTGGCCCTCCAGCTGTTGCAAAACTACAAGTCCCATCATGCCTCTGCCTGAGGGAGTCATGCTTGTAACTGTCAGCCTTGCAATGCCTCATGGGACTTGTAGTTTCGCAACAGCTGGAGGGCCGCCAGTTTGAGACCCCTGCTCTAACCCAATAGCAGCAAGTAGGTGAAGCTGAATTTAATCAACGATCCTACCAGGCCGAGCAGAGGGTACCCCACAAGGACCAATTGGCTTGGATAAATGCAAGTGGTTCTCAACGTCCTAGCTGTGAAGCAGAGACACCCCTAAGGGCTAAAGTCAATACTACACTTGATCTTAGCCAAAAGGCCGAGAAGCGAATGGTAAACCGTTATTCCTAGAGAAAATATTAATTCCGGCCTACAATAATTCATGGTCAGTGCAATCAGAGCTGAATACATAAATATTATTATGAACCTGCAGCCCAAATAACTCTACTTTTCTGTTTTTGACATTGGCACAATGGTTCCTGTTGCACAAGAGCCTTTTAAACAAATAGTAAAAGAGCTATTACAAACTTTCTAGCAGTATTGAGCAGAAGACTTAATTTCCATTCAACCCCTGCAAAATATGGAGATTGACATTTAATCAACATTCCAATAAAATGTATTTTATAGATATATTTTTAATATAGAATATCAATAGATACTCTCTAGCAATTAAAATATGGATGTTTCATTTAAAAACACAGTATATTTTATTGTCATAGGCCAACAAATGTTCCAAAATCTTACTGAGTAATCTTATTAAGTCATATGCAGATTATGTTTCTCTGATTGGCCCAGCATGAAAGTGGGCGGGAACTAATAGCCAAGCTCCTGAAAGCAAAGTGCTACCTGCATATCTCCTAAACTCACAAGTCAGCGGCAAACAGAGTCAGATTTAAAGACAAGGCAAACTTTGTGAAGTATTTTTCATTTTTATGTCAGTTCATTTTACCATTGCTTATTGTCTTCTTCATCGTTTTTTAGTAATTTTTTTTGCATTGTTTTTCTGTTCTTTTACTCAAACAAGATTAAAAAAATGTAAGCTGAATCTTAGAATGATTTAATCAAAAATAAAAAAAATCATCTTATCTCTTTGAAGAAAGGCACCTATTTTAAACTCTGTGACATACCTGTCTAGGTGTGGCAGCAAGTGCAACAAATCTTTTTTTATGTGAAAATTACAAAATCAGGTGCTGTGAATGGCACATGTTTCCATTAAATCAAGTGGTGGTGGCTTTTGTGTGGATGTAAAGGGGTTAATGGTGTAGTTACCCTTCACCAATGACTATAACTCTCACTCATTGGTGCTTAAATTCTTTCACCAGAGCAGGAATATTCCTGCACAGAGTGGGATTTTAGAATGAAACCATTATATTTTCTACCCCACGATCTTAGGATCCTCAATGATTTTGTTTGGAAAACCGTTATTCCTAGAGAAAATATTAATTCCGGCCTACAATAATTCATGGTCAGTGCAATCAGAGTTGAATGCATAAATATTATTATGAACCTGCAGCCCAAATAACTCTACTTTTCTGTTTTTGACATTGGCACAATGGCTCCTTTTGCACAAGAGCCTTTTAAACAAATAGTAAAAGAGCTATTACACACTTTCTAGCAGTATTGAGCAGAAGACCTAATTTCTATTCAACCCCTGCAAAATATGGAGATTGACATTTAATCAACATTCCAATAAAATGTATTTTATAGATATATTTTTAATATAGAATATCAATAGATACTCTCTAGCAATTAAAATATCTATTTTTCATTTAAAAACACAGTATATTTTATTGTCATAGGCCAACAAATGTTCCAAAATCTTACTGAGTAATCTTATTAAGTCATATGCAGATTATGTTTCTCTGATTGGCCTAGCAGGAAAGTGGGCAGGAACTAATAGCCAAGCTCCTGAAAGCAAAGTGCTACCTGCATATCTCCTAAACTCACAAGTCAGCGGCAAACAGAGTCAGATTTAAAGACAAGGCAAACTTTGTGAAGTATTTTTCATTTTTAATTCAGTTCATTTTGCCATTGCTTATTGTCTTCTTCATCATTTTTTAGTAAATTTTTTCATGCATTGTTTTTTTTTTTCTGTTCTTTTATTCAAACAAGATTTAAAAAAATGTTAGCTGAATCTTAGAATGATTTAATCAAAAATAAAAATATCATCCTATCTCTTTGAAGAAAGGTACCTATTGCAAACTCTGTGACATACCTGTCTAGGTGTGGCAGCAAGTGCAACAAATCTTTTTTTATGTGACAACTACAAAATCAGGTGCTGTGAATGGCACGTGTTTCCATTAAATCAAGTGGTGGTGGCTTTTGTGTGAATGTAAAGGGGTTAATGGTGTAGTTACCCTTCACCAATGACTATCACTCAATGGTGCTTAAATTCTTTCACCAGAGCAGGAATATTCCTGCACAGAGTGGGATTTTAGAGTGAAACCGTTATATTTTCTACCCCACAATCTTAGGATCCTCAATGATTTTGTTTGGAAAACCGTTATTCCTAGAGAAAATATTAATTCCGGCCTACAATAATTCATGGTCAGTGCAATCAGAGCTGAATACATGAATATTATTATGAACCTGCAGCCCAGATAACTCTACTTTTCTGTTTTTGACATTGACACAATGGCTCATGTTGCACAAGAGCCTTTTAAACAAATAGTAAAAGAGCTATTACACACTTTCTAGCAGTATTGAGCAGAAGACTTAATTTCCATTCAACCCCTGCAAAATATGGAGATTGACATTTAATCAACATTCCAATAAAATGTATTTTATAGATTTATTTTTAATATAGAATATCAATAGATACTCTCTAGCAATTAAAATATGTATGTTTCCTTTTCAAATAATTTATTGAGAATACAACAATACAATTTTACAGTACTGGTTTTAAATTTATGTAAGGTTACAAAATATGAGGAAAAGGAACTTCTCAATAATAACTTAGAATAATAATACTTTAGTTATCTTGTATAAATCAGTAAGAAAATCTATTATCCAGTGTACATATCTGAATTATATGGTTATAACAATTAATAGAGCTTTTGTAATCGGAAAAATAAATAAATAAGTAAGTAGATAAATATATATATATATATATATATATATATATAAAATACAATATGTCACAATAGTTAGACATAAAATGCAACTAAATTTGATAAATTGGGTATTAATGAGATGACCTAGAGAGACACCCAAACAACCAGGGCCAAGGTCCAGCAATTTGGCCCGGCATATCCCGGGTGTATGGGTGTCCCTCCAAAGCATCCCCATCAAAGGTCTAGTTAGTTTGCATCCGAAAAAGACATAGTTTGCCTAACCAAATAATAATTTACTAGAAATAGATAGACATATTTTTTTATTATACATCACTAAAAATAAAATTTAATAAGTGGGAATATGTGGTGGGATCTGAAATGGTTATGGAGGGAATTTGGGGTCTCCAGAGAGAAGCGAGTGTTAAATATTTATGGGAACATGTAATAATATAGACCGTGAAGATGGTAGATCTCATTAGGGTAAAAGAAGTGAATAGTTCAAATCTGGTGGTAGTATGTGTGTTATCCATGGAAGCCAAAGAGATTCAAATTTGTCCAGTTTATCAAGTATGATTGCCTCCATTTTAGCATGGATCATAGCTTGAGTTACACGTTGTTTTACAGATATGTCACAAAGCTTATTGGTTTTCCAGGCTTTTGCTATTGATTGTTTTGCAGCTGTTGTGACATATAGTAAAAGTTTAAATTGACGTTGAGTTATGTTTCGTGGCTTATTATTTAGGAGGGCTACCAATGGATCCGGTTGTAATGTGGTTTCAAACATTGTAGAGAGAATTTGAAATATTTTTGACCAATATGTTTGGACTATTGGACAAGTCCACCAAATATGCAGATGTGTACCAATGTCGCTGCATCCGCGAAAACAGTGAGGGGGTATTGGGGAAGGTATTTTGATATAAGTCCTGGCACTAAATACCACCTGGTAAGGACTTTATAATTTGTTTCTAGGGCAACTATGTTGGGTGTGGCTGATTTTGTAGATTGCCAGATTTGTGACCAATCCAGTGAGTCTGGAGGAAGGTTTAAATCAGCTTCCCATTTGGTAGTATAAGACGGGGGAGAGGAATTTGTTTGTGAAAGTAGTTGAGCATATATGTCAGAGATAAGTCCTCGTCTGTGTGGATCTGACATACATGATCGTTCAAATGAAGTATATTCTGGAGTTGTCAAGTTTGTGGGGATGTTTTGCGAAAAAAAAATTTAATTTGTAAGAATCGAAATGTTTCATTACTGGGTATGTTGTGTGTCTTGCTTATTGTAGGAAATGAAATAAGTTTATCAGAGTCGTAGAAGTGATGAACTCGTGTAAGACCCACATTTATCCAAGCTTTAAAGGAGGAAGGTAAAGTCCAAGCTGGGTAGAAGGAGGGGTTGTTTAGAAAGGGGAGGAGAGGGTTTAGTGGAGATTGGAGACCAAAACGGAATTTAAGTCTATCCCATATTGAAAGGCTATGTTTTGTGACTAGATTTGTTATTGAACGTCGTTGGGGTGGTGAAAGCCATAACAGATTTGATATAGAAAGTGGATCACATTCCACCGATTCTATAGTTACCCAAAGAGGGATTTCTTTAGTGGCATGGTATTTAATAATTTGTGCTAATTGAGAAGCATAATAGTATTTTGAGAAATTTGGAACACCCAAACCTCCACAGGTTCGGGCCATATGTAGGGTATTTTGTGGTAATCGTGGTTTAAGTTTGCCCCAAATAAATTGGACTGATTTGTGTTGTAGTATTCGGAAAAAATAAGCCGGAAAGTTTATAGGAAGTACACGGAACAGGTATAGGATTTTAGGCAATATGGACATTTTTACTTCTGTGATTCTACCCATCCATGCTAACGGTAAAGAAGACCATTTTCTCAGTAAGGTTGATAATTGAGTTAGCATGGGAGGATAATTTGCAGAGTATAGGTCAGCTGGATTAGCCTTTAGTGAGATCCCTAAATATGGTAAATGTGTTGTTGACCATGTAAATGGAAGGGAGTCTTGTAACTGTTTCTGTAAATCAGGTGATAACGATATATTTAGGGCTTTTGAGTTTTGCTGATTTATCTTAAGACCAGATATTTTACCGAATTTTGTAAGAATTTCAATGAGGTTTGGAGCTGATAGTAGGGGCGAAGTAAGAAATACTAAGACGTCATCGGCAAATAAACATAACTTATGTTGGTGACCACCTAATTCAAGTCCTTTTAAATTTATATTGGATCTAATAAGTTGAGCTAGGGGCTCAATAGCCAAGGAGAATAGAAGAGGGGATAATGGACATCCCTGCCTGGTTCCTCTTTCAATATTAAAGGGGTCTGAGCGGTAACCTGAATAGGTTATATACGCTTTTGGATTATGATAAAGAGAGGAAATCCATCCCTGGAACCGCTCACCAAATCCCTATTTATGAAGAATGGCTTTAAGATAAGACCATGACAGAGTGTCAAGTGCCTTTTGTATATCGATAGAGAGGAAACAGGCAGGGATTTTGCGAGACCTGGCTATATGAGCCAGTAGGGTAGCACGCTGTATGTTATCACCTGCTTGTCTGAAAGGTATGAAACCCGTTTGGTCTTTATGAATTAATGTGCCAATAATTGGATTAAGTCTATTAGATAGAATCTTTGCTAATATTTTTATGTCTATATTAAGGATTGAGATTGGTCTGTAATTGGACCATGACGTGTCATCTGCATGCGGTTTTGGAATCATGGATATTGAAGCTAGTAGGGATTCCGCGTTAAAGGCACAGCCTTCTAATAGAGAATTAAATGCGTTTGTCATAAGTGGGGCTAGTAGTGTAGTAAAGTGTTTATAAAATGTGGCTGAGTATCCATCAGGGCCTGGGCGTTTATGCAATTTTAGGGATTTTATTGCTGATATGACTTCCATATTAGTGATCTGCTTATCTAAAGTTTCTTGTTGGGTAACAGAAAGGGTTGGGAGAAGAATAGAAGATAACAGTGCGTCTAATTTTGTTGAGTCGAATGTTTGTGTATTTTGGTATAAATCTTTGAGTTTCCTACGAAACTTATTGATAATTTTCTGTGGATTACTAGAAAAATTGTTTTTGGTGATTTGTAGCCGAATTGGTTTCGGAATGTGGTCTGCTCTGCGTAGAGTTAATGCCAAGAATGTGGTTGGCTTATTAGCTTTCATATATATTGTATGTTTAGTTTTGCGAAGAATCTGTATAGCTGAGTCTGTTAAAAAAAGATCAAGCTCCAACTTTGCTTTATCATAGTCTAGCTTTGTAGTTTGAGAGGGCAAATTTTGAAAAATTTCAGAGGCTTTATAATAAGCTTCCTCTAATTTGTTTTGCATTTGCTGTTTCAATTTACGTCGGTAAGACGACTGGCTGATACAGACACCTCTAATGGAAGGTTTAAGAGCTTCCCATAGATTCAGTGGATTAGTATCTGTTGGTAAATTATTAGCGATGTAATCTTGTATGGCTGTTTCTATTTTTAGACGGTATGTTGGGTCAACTAATAAATTATCATTTATAGTCCAGGATCTATGGCTAGGCCTCGGGATCAAGGATGAGAAGGACGTCATGACCGCATTGTGGTCTGACCATGCGCATGGGATGATTAAGGAATTATGTATTTGTGGTAACGTGCCAATGTGGACGAATTGGTGGTCTATACGAGAAAATGTTTTGTGGGGATGGGAATAGTAAGTGTATTGTTTTCTTCTAGGGTTTTGTTCACGCCAAGAGTCAATAAGAGAATGCTGTTCAAGGAGTTGTCTGAAATTAAGGCATTGAGGTTGTAGTGGTGTAGGGGATTTGTCTAAAATTGGGTATAAAACTTGATTTGAGTCTCCACACATCATGAGGGTACCTTTTTTATGAGATTCAACTACTGAGAACAAGTGTGAGAGGAACGAAAGAGGATTTCTGTTGGGAGCATAGCAAGAAACTATAGTTATTTCATTATCTAACAGGAGACCTGTAAGGATTATATAGCGACCCTCAGGATCTTTTATTTCTCTATGTAAAGTGAAGGGGGTTGTGTTATGAAATGCAATCAGCACTCCTCTTTGTTTTGTAGTGGCCGAGGCCATATAGACTTGTGGGTATTGGCGACTTATAAATTTAGGGGAAGACTGTGTAGAGAAGTGTGTTTCCTGCAGACATATTATATGTGCAGAAAGTGAAGAAAAGGAATGAAAGGCTTTTGTTCGTTTTGGTGGGGAGTTGAGACCCTGGACATTAAGTGTTAGTACATTTAAAGACATTTTTGAATAAAGGTATTAGGGATTATAATAAATTCTTAATGTGATAATATCCAAGAAGGTTATACTCTGGAGGGGTGAGAAAAAACAAAAAAAAAAAACACAATAAAAAAAAAAAGGGGGGAAGGCAGGAAAGGATGGGTAAAAAGAATAAAAGGGGATGAATAGGAGAAGTAGAATAAGTAAAATTCCTGTTTTAGAGCAGTAGATGAGAAGTTGTTTTTAAATAAAGAGGAAAATAGCTCCTATATGGAGCTAGTATCCAAGGGGTGGTGAAATATCACCAACCGGTGGGTACAAATGGTCCAAAGAGAGTCCGGTCAGTAAGTCCGGCTACTTGAGGATCTATTGAGAGGTGCAGTGGATTGTCTCCAGGACAAAGGCAGCCTCCTCAAAGGCTATACAAACAATAATAAAATAATACAAGTCACTAATAATATAATAGCTATTATTAGGATAATGTAATAGAGATATGTTTCTATAACTTTGCATTACATCATGCTCTTATAAAAAAGGGCATTGCATTTACTAAACTAAACCTAAAGAATGATATTGGAGTAATAAAGTTTGGTAACAATTATTATTTTACAAAAGATTGATTAACTCCTGCTTAAATGAAATTATAAGGATAAAGGTAAAGACAGAGGAAGGATTATTAGATCCCTACTCTGAATCTACCTGAAATTGGTTACCGTTATAATAGTAACACTAGGTAAAAGGTTTCAATGAAATAAAAGAATCGTTGTGGCTTTCAGTCCATTTGATCTTCGGAATTAGGAGGTGGTGATGCAAAACGACTCCTTTTACTGGTACTGGAGTGAGCTAGTTGAGTTGGGTTGCCTTGCTAAACCTTAGGTGAGTTTGATGATGCTCTGCGTTTGGAGTCTTCAGTCGAATTATCTGGAATTGACAAACGAAGCTCCTGGATCGCAGTCAGTAGGTCGTCCAATTTCTTGCAGGTATATGTTGTACCTTTATAGGTGAATTGCAGGGCAAATGGAAAACTCCAACGATAGGCGATGTGGTGGTATTGGAGTATTTGTAGGTGAGGTTTCATCTCTTTTCTTCTGTAGAGAGTTTGCTGCGAGAGATCTTGGAATACTTGGTAGCGATGGCCTTGAAAGGTTAATGTATCTTTATTACGTGCCGCTTCCATCAGTTGTTCCTTTGTTCTAAAATAGTGTAATTTTATTACAATGTCCCTGGGGGGACCATCTTCTTTTTTAGGGGCCAAAGTTCTATGAATTCTGTCCATCTCCAATCGTTCAATGGGGATTGATGGGGCTAACTCCTGAAAAAGCGCTGTAATGGTTGATTAAAGATCTATTATAGTTTCAGGTATACCACGGAGTCGCAGGTTGGATCTCCTGGCTCTGTTTTCAAAATCTTCCAGACGTGTGTGTAGAGTAAAATTTTCTTCTTTCAAGGCTTCTAGCTCATCAGTATGAGTATTAGTGATATCATTTATATCCTCCATTTTGTGTTCTAAGATAGATGTGCGGCGCCCTACCTCACAAATTTCCCTTGTCAGTTTTTCTGTTATTGTGTCTGAGGTATTTTGGAGGGCTTTTTGTAAAACACGTTCAAACTGACTAAGAATATCTGAGTTATTAGGAATATTCTGTAGAGATTTTTTTTTATTGAAAGCCTATGGCGTGCAAAACCCACCCAAAAAACTTCACCCGGTGCATAAAAAATGTGCACACACATAAAGAGTGCTCACAAAAAAGTGCCACGGGGACGCAAGCCGTGCCAATTCCCTGGTCCTCCCGGGGCATTAAGGCTCCAGACGGGGACAAAGGTACTTACTGTGGTCCATCTGGCCGAAACCAGACGGACCCCGTTCTCTGGAGGGCCTGCCGAGACAGGACCCACCCAAGTACTAGGTGGGGCTCCCCCAAAGGGAGACCCCATGAGAGAGGGTGAACTAAGCCAAAAGGCCATGTCCACCCCTTCCCAAGACATTCAGGGCTGGCCCGAGGACCCGCATCCTTATTAATCAAACGTGGGACAAATGTAGGATTCAATCAAAATAAATAAAAAGTGGGGGAAGGGATAGTGGAGAGGAAGAGTGAAAGAAGGGGCCATTGTGTAGCACAATGACCAGGAATAAAAAATTCCTCTGGTCCTAGCCAAAAGGCCCGGCCCAAGAGATAGGTGCAAAAAAAAAAAAAAAAGCTGTGTTATGGTGCAGTGACCGTGGTGCCCAAAATCAAAGTGACTGCCACTCACAGTGATCTTATGGCACCCCTGGACTGCCACTCCAGGGGCACTACTCCATAGGCTTTCAAGACCTACCCTGGCCCACAGCCTAGACTACGGCAACCCCCACTGCAGACAGAAAAGGCACGAGGTTCAGGAAGCTTGGTGAGAGTCCTTGCCCCGTAGGCTCCACCGCACTCCCATCACCCCTTCCAGTTTCACATTCGGGAAAATGGATACTAGCCACTCACCCCCTCCAGCAAAAGGGGAGTAAGCGTTCTACCCAAATAACTGTCAGCAGCTAGAGCTACCACAATACAGGCCAGAAGGCCAGGGACCCGACCCTTCAGCCAGACCAAAATGCAGCACCCATCCCTACCAGGAGCACCCTTCCAGACGGCTCAGACTCAACCATTGGCCGGTCCCCAGTATACTGTCGGGCAACACGGCGTAGTCCCTGCTGAGTATCGCCTTTCCAGGTACTATGACACCATTGGATTTGCTGGCCCTCCCCAACGAGAGTGACACAGCACCTCCTCTGGAAACTGATAAGAACAGATTTATTTATTTATTTATTTTTTTTAACCCTTCAGCATGAATCGCGTACTCAAGACTCCTTCAAATAACTCTCAAGAGATCAAGCAGCGTTCCTTTCATCATTCAGGTAAGTATTTTCCATAAAACACAGTAAAAAACATCAACATTAAACACAGAAACACATTCCCACCACCTCCCACAACCTTATCTTAACCTCCACCTCCCAAAATTCCAAAAACTATCTGCCTCATCCACACCCAACCTCTTCCTATCATATAGCAAAACACAATGCAACTTACTCAACACCCAATCTTTACACTCATCTTCCAACACCATAAAACTTCTTTTTCTGTAGCCACATCTTGCCTCCCAAACCACTTCTTTCACAATCGCAGATAAAATCCACCCCCTCCTCCTCACATCAGACCCACCACCAACCAAACCGTACAAACACAACTCAGGTGTAACTTCTTTTATTTCCAAAACATTTTTTGCAAAACCCACCAACCTCCCCCAAACACTTTTCACAAAGTTGCATTCAAAAAATACGTGCCTTACTGTTTCCATACCACCACACCCTTCCCTTACACACCTCTCACTCCTTGCCAAATCTCTTATTTTAAGGAAAACCATTGTTAAAAGACACTCGTGAAAGGACATCCATACAATCTCTTTTTGTTTGTTTGTCACACCTTCTGTCCTTAAATTCTTCCAACACACTTCTGTTTGTTTCGTCTTTAGGTCGGCAATATTTGTCACCACCTCCTCCTTTCTTAACCATTTAACCAAACAGTCTTTGTTCACTGCCCCCACACCTAACTCCTTCAAACGATACTCATCATACCACTTTTTTATTTTGGCATAATAGGGAGGAGGCACCAGGGCCACAGGTCTTGTCAAGTCCCGAGCCCCCCACCCCCACCCCACCACAAACCATCCCATCAGATATCTCATGAAGCACATTGCCCTACCTCTGCCTGTAAATATTTTGTAGTGCAACAACCAAGAATGCATGCCTAAAAAAATCTCCACATTTGGAAAGTTTTGTCCTCCAAAATGCTCCTCCTTCATCACCGTCGTTCTTGCTACTCTCTCCATTTTGGATCCCCAAAAGAAGAGAAAAAGGAGTCTCGTAAACTTTTGTACCCATCTTTTGTTGAAAGGAAAAACCACCCCAAAATAAAGCAACAGGGGAAGACAAACCGCTTTGATAACTAAAATTTTCCCTACTAAGGTCAGCCTTCTCAATTTCCATAGTTCCAGTTTTTTTTATATCTTCCCAAAACATTTTCTGCATTAACTTGGTTTTGTAAATTCTTTTCAAAATGAATCCCTAAAATATCCATAGTATCCACTTTCTTAATTCTTTTTGTTGCAAAGTCATGGAGTCCACTGAGCAGGCAAAAGGCACTTTTATCCCAGTTGACCCGCATCCCAGCCATGCTTCCAAATAATTGCAGTTGTAGCTCTACTCTTGCCAGGTCTCTCTGGTTTTTGCACAAAAAAAACACATCATCCATGTAGCATAATGATTTTAATTTTTCTCCTTCACCACCTGGAACAAAAAAACCTTCAAACACTTTATCCTGTTGGACATGCTGCAAAAGAGGTTCCATAACACAAATAAATAAAAAAGGAGACAGAGGACACCCCTGTCTTACTCCTGACCTCACTTTGAAGGATTCACCTAAGAACCCATTAACCAAAATTTTACTGCTTACTTCACTGTACAAGCATTGAACCATATCCACAAACTTTGCAGGGAAACCCATTTTTCTAAGCACATGAAACATAAACCTGTGAGACACCCTGTCATAGGCCTTCTCAAGGTCAATTCCTGCGACCGCAAGCGGTAAATTGTTGTTTTGTGCATAAAAGGCCAAGTCCCTAAGGAGCATCAGATTGGCAGCAATCCTCCTCCCTGGGATAGCACACACCTGCCAACTTCCAATCACACTACCCACCACTTCCTTCATCCTATCTGCCAAGATCTTAGCAAAGGCTTTGTAATCTACATTAAGTAGTGTAATTGGGCGCCAGTTTTTAACATTCTTCGCATCCCCTTTTTTGTATAGTAGGACAATAACCCCCTCCTTCATTGTAGTGGACAGCCTCTTCTCTGTCATACAGCACCTCATCACCTTTAACAAATGGGGCTTAAGGATTGCCCAAAACTTTAGATAAAATTCTACAGGGATTCCGTCTCCTCCTGGGGTTTTGTTTTTAGCCATACTCTTTAACGTTTTCTCTATTTCCAACTCTTCCACTTCTTCTGCCAGCCAAGCACCTTCCTCTTCCTTCAAGCCTTCTGGTAGCACATCACAATACTCTTCCACTTCTCTGATTGTAGCGTCCTCTGCACCTCCGTATAGATCTTCATAGAAAGTCCTTATCACATCCCTCATCTTCTTCCCTCTCACCTCTTCTTGTCCATCCATCATCACCTTCATTACCTTTTTTGGACTAAAGGCCTTCTTGAAAAAAAAGCGGGAACATTTCTCGTCTTCTTCCATCGTCTGGACCTTCGCTCTAAAAACGGTCCCTTTCCCTTTTTCTTTGATCATTTTCCTTCTCTCTTCTTGTGCTTCTTTTAATTCCTCCTCCACCTCCATCCCCATCCTCTTGAACTGATACAGAAAATGTATCCTTGCCAACAACCTCCTCCCAGCCTCCCTCCTTTCTCTAGCTTTCTCTGCCCCCATTCTTTTAAAAAAGGAAGCCACCTGATTTTTCACCCAATCCCACCACACTAATAAATCCTCAAAACCTTCTTTTTTCCTTTCCAGATATCGGAAGAAAGAAACAAAGCGTTCTGAAATTGTCTCATCATCCAACAGTGTCATGTTCATTTTTCACGTACCCTTCCCCACCTCCACTTCCACTTCCAACTTAAAAGAACAGAAAATTAAAGAGTGATCAGAAAATAACACCGAAGTCACCTTATACGCTTCCCCTTTCAGAAAAGATGATAAAAAAAGGAAATCAATTCGAGACCTCACCGTCCCCCTATCCGACAGGTAAGTAAAGGTTGTATTCCTCCCCTCCACCTCCATGGCTACATCATGCATCTTAAAGTCATCTATTATCTCGTTCAACAGTCTAGATGAAACATCCATCCCACCATCACCACTGGTCCCCTGTCTATCTTCATTCCTCCGCACACAATTAAAGTCGCCCACCAGGACTGTTGGAACCCTCCCAGGTAAGCATACTCTCAAGATCTTTAAAAGGCTCACTCTTTCCTTTTTTTCTGCAGACGCATAGCAGTTGATCACTCTCACATGCTGCCCCAAAAAATCAAGTGTTACAATCTGCAATCTTCCTGGAACAAACACTTCATGCGCTATAATTTTGATGTTTGGATTTTTCACCACCACACCAATCACTTCTTGACTCGCATGCATAAGCCCACACAGACGGACCCCATGTCCAATCAGCCGCAGGGTCGCTCATTATTCCACACTCCTGTAGACACAAGACGTCCACATTAATTTTACTTATCTCCTCAAAGACCGCCACCCTCCTCACTTTCGCAGCAATGCTCCTAACATTTATGGACCCTATTGAAAGAGCCATCAGAAAAAATAGAAAAAACATAGCCATAACGAAAAGCCTTAAAAATCCATCTTGCCTTCTACTCCATCTGCATCAGACAGACTCTTCTTCCTTCTCCAGGTAACCGGAGAGCTGGCGGACTCCTCCTCGGAATCCCCATCCTCGGATATTATTCCACCCTCCACCCCACCAGACCCAGGCACATCCTCCCTAGGTCTTTTTATAGCGGAAGTGTCCGGTCCCTCCGGTGGTGTGAAAGCATCCTCCATCCTCTGTCCACATTCAATGTCACTAACAGTGTCCATCTCTCCTTCCTCTGATTCACTGTCTGACAAGCTGCCAAAAAGAGATGATGTCCGTCTTGTCTCCGCTATATTTTCCTGGATTGTCTCCTCATTCCGTCTTCCATCTTCCTGTCTTCCATCGGGGGGCCTCAAAACTCCACTGCCATCCTCTTCACCCGGCAAGACATCCGCGGCACCAGAGCCCACACTATGTCCTACCACTTCATTCACAGCGGCTGCGGCCATGCTACCTGCTCCTGCCACATCACCTGTCTGCCCCTCGGGCACAGCTTCACTGCCCGGGTGCTCCGGAGGCACACCAGGAGGATCCGCCCGTACACCAGCAGAACTCCCAGTACTTTCCTTCGCACCGTCTCGCGGCCTCTGCCGCCTGCTTTCCCTTTTTTCCTTCCCCTCCGGCAGCACAGTAGACAGCCACTCTTTTCTTGCGGCTCGGTATTGCTCACAATCTTTTGCCACGTGCCCAGCTCTTTTACAAATGTCACATACCCTGCTCTCCTTACATTCACGTGCGACATGACCTCCTTTTCCACAGAACCGATATTTTAATTCTTGGTCACACTCGTTACTCACATGGCCATACCTCATGCACTTCCTGCAGTATCTTGGTTGTCCTGGGTAGAAAAGGAAACCCCTTTCCCTTTTGATGGTAAATACTGCGGGGGGTCTTTTAACTCCTCCCACACAGCTTGCGTCTGACTTAAAGGTCCCATAAAACCGATACTTTCCGGACCAAATCTGAAAATTGTTGAATACCTTCTCTCCACCTCTCAGCTTGTCACAATAATTACCCAGGAATGCTCTGACTAAATTAATATCCTCAAAAGGATTATACAGGTGCACTGTAATTACCTTTTCCTCTTGCATGAAAAGGGGCTGCACTCCGAATTTCCTCCCGACTTCAGTTTCTGCCACCAACTTGAATTTTTCGAATACCTCCCAGCAGACCTCAGTAGAATAAAAAGTCACATCATATAAATGTTGGTTTGGGAAATCTTGCAAGCACAATATGTCTCTTACCCCGAGGCCTAGAATGCCCGTCAAAAGATCCACCACCACGGTCCTCAGCGTCACATCCGTACATCCTGGCCGCACCAGAAAATGCAGCGAGTCTCGAATTCCTCGGACCGCCATTGTAGAAAAAGGAAGATCACCCTCAGACTAGATCGCTTGCCTGCGGGGGCTCCCACAAGGGGAAACCCCCACAGTTCCGCCAACCGCCCAAAGATAAGGTCGCCTTCAGTAGGGCGATCGCTTCTCATTGCCCGGGGACTAAGCATTTAGCCAATAGCAGCAAGGGGAGGCCCTCCGAAAAGGGACGCTCCCCCCAAGGCCGACTGTCGGGTACCCCGGGCACCTTTCAACCTCGATACAAGTGAGCTGAGACTACACTTGATCTAAGCCAAAAGGCAGAGAAGCGATATTGGTGTTAATCCATAATCAAGGTCAGAGTCAGCAAGTTGTGAGGAAGAATATGTAGAGTTCCCCCTTTATAACTGTCTCTGAGGTAATGCAGAGCGGGAAGATTGTGCTGCTGTCATATTAGGAGCATTTCTTGTCAGCTTTTCTTTGCCTGCTGGCTGTTTAAGTTTTGTCTTTTTCCCGCTAAACATTATATGTAGTTGTGCCCCGTAGTCTCAGTAATAAGTGGGTTACCGTATTAATGCGGTATTCGACCGTGACTTGTCGATAGAAGGCTGTTTTAGTCCCGGTGACAGCGGAGCTCTAAGCATTCATGACTGCTCAACAGCTTCGCACCTGTGCTCTCCAAAATATGTATGTTTCATTTAAAAACACAGTATATTTTATTGTCATAGGCCAACAAATGTTCCAGAATCTTACTGAGTAATCTTATTGAGTCATATGCAGATTATGTTTCTCTGATTGGCCCAGCAGGAAAGTGGGCGGGAACTAATAGCCAAGCTCCTGAAAGCAAAGTGCTACCTACATATCTCCTAAACTCACAAGTCAGCGGCAAACAGAGTCAGATTTACAGACAAGGCAAACTTTGTGAAGTATTTTTCATTTTCAATTCAGTTCATTTTACCATTGCTTATTGTCTTCTTCATCATTTTTTAGTAATTTTTTTTTTGCATTATTTTTCTGTTCTTTTATTCAAACAAAATTAAAAAAAAATGTAAGCTGAATCTTAGAATGATTTAATCAAAAATAAAAAAATCATCTTATCTCTTTGAAGAAAGGCACTTATTGTAAACTCTGTGACATACCTGTCTAGGTGTGGCAGCAAGTGGAACAAATCTTTTTTATGTGAAAACTACAAAATCAGGTGCTGTGAATGGCACGTGTTTCCATTAAATCAAGTGGTGGTGGCTTTTGTGTGGATGTAAAGGGGTTAATGGTGTAGTTACCCTTCACCAATGACTATAACTCTCACTCAATGGTGCCTAAATTCTTTCACCAGAGCAGGAATATTCCTGCACAGAGAGGGATTTTAGAGTGAAACTGTTACATTTTCTACCCCACGATCTTAGGATCCTCAATGATTTTGTTTGGAAAACCGTTATTCCTAGACAAAATATTAATTCCGGCCTACAATAATTCATGGTCAGTGCAATCAGAGCTGAATACATGAATATTATTATGAACCTGCAGCCCAGATAACTCCACTTTTCTGTTTTTGACATTGACACAATGGCTCCTGTTGCACAAGAGCCTTTTAAACAAATAGTAAAAGAGCTATTACACACTTTCTAGCAGTATTGAGCAGAAGACTTAATTTCCATTCAGCCCCTGCAAAATATGGCGATTGACATTTAATCAACATTCCAATAAAATGTATTTTATAGATATATTTTTAATATAGAATATCAATAGATACTCTCTAGCAATTAAAATATGGATGTTTCATTTAAAAACACAGTATATTTTATTGTCATAGGCCAATAAATGTTCCAGAATTTTACTGAGTAATCTTATTGAGTCATATGCAGATTATGTTTCTCTGATTGGCCCAGCAGGAAAGTGGGCGGGAACTAATAGCCAAGCTCCTGAAAGCAAAGTGCTACCTGCATATCTCCTAAACTCACAAGTCAGCGGCAAACAGAGTCAGATTTAAAGACAAGGCAAACTTTGTGAAGTATTTTTCATTTTTAATTCAGTTCATTTTACCATTGCTTATTGTCTTCTTCATCATTTTTAGTAAATTTTTTCTTGCATTGTTTTTTGTTTTTCTGTTCTTTTATTCAAACAAAATTTGAAAAATTTTTAGCTGAATCTTAGAATGATTTAATCAAAAATAAAAAAAATCATCCTATTTCTTTGAAGAAAGGTACCTATTGTAAACTCTGTGACATACCTGTCTAGGTGTGGCAGCAAGTGCAACAAATCTTTTTTTATGTGAAAACTACAAAATCAGGTACTGTGAATGGCACGTGTTTCCATTAAATCAAGTGGTGGTGGCGGCTTTGTGTGAATGTAAAGGGGTTAATGGTGTAGTTACCCTTCACCAATGACTATCACTCTCACTCAATGGTGCTTAAATTCTTTCACCAGAGCAGGAATATTCCTGCACAGAGTGGGATTTTAGAATGAAACCGTTATATTTTCTACCCCACGATCTTAGGATCCTCAATGATTTTGTTTGGAAAACCGTTATTCCTAGAGAAAATATTAATTCCGGCCTACAATAATTCATGGTCAGTGCAATCAGAGCTGAATACATGAATATAATTATGAACCTGCAGCCCAGATAACTCTACTTTTCTGTTTTTGACATTGGCACAATGGCTCCTGTTGCACAAGAGCCTTTTAAACAAATAGTAAAAGAGCTATTACACACTTTCTAGCAGTATTGAGCAGAAGACTTAATTTCCATTCAACCCTTGCAAAATATGGAGATTGACATTTAATCAACTTTCCAATAAAATGTATTTTATAACTATATTTTTTGTTTTCAAACGTTTTTATTGTAGGAAAATATAACATTTGGGTGTACAGGCACTGTAGTGACATGAATCACATTGGTAAGAAAGCATTTAACAGATAAATGAAATATCACACACAGTGCAGACCATAGTTCACAGAAGCGTACAAAGTGGGCCCATAAAAACAACGGTAGTAAAATAAAAAGGAAATAAAAAGACAAACGAGTAAAGAAAAAATAGGAAAATAGAAATCATACAGTTGTGATCAATGTGCATTTCTAATAAAATAAGTATACAGTCAGGGAGTAAGACACAATGTGTCTATTATTGTAGGGATCTAATATGTTGTGAAGGCCCTGGGGTGTCCCCTTAGCTTGTTTTTAACAAATAGAGCTAACCCTCGCTTTATACAGGGTCAGCCGAGGATTCTGAGGGATCCTCCAGTCTATTGCTCAATAGATGAGCTGTCCAGATGTTCCATTTTCGGTCAAATATAGGCATGGAATCCAGGAGAGTATGATGTATTCTCTCCATAGACCTGATAGACTCCATACGAGAAATCACCTGTGACCAGGATACCTGGGGGCGCTTCCAGTTCAATGCTATTGCCCATTGAATCGCACTGAAGAGTGTATGGATTAATTTTTGTAAGGGGTGGGGAACATCTGGAAGCTCCGCAAACAGCAGACACATCTGACATGTCAATGTAAGCGATATTCTGGAGAGAAGTCTTATAAGGGATGTAGTTTTGTGCCAGACTGTGTCTAAGGCCTTACAACTCCAGAACGTATGCAACAACGTTCCCCTGTCCTGGCATCCTCTGAAACATGTGCCGGCGACCAGGGGATATATTCTATGAAGACGCTCTGGAGTGTAGTACCATCTAGTGTGAAGCTTAAGCACTGTTTCCTTTATTGACACAGAACGTGTACATTTGTGCATGTTGTCTATCATGTCCTGCCAATCTCCGTCAGGGATCTCTTGGGCCATCTCCACCTCCCAAGCCACCATCGCTACCGATTTTCGAGGGGAGTTGTGGTCATTGAGGTATCGATAAAGTACGGAGATTGTCCCCCTATCTCTCGCCTCCTCTCCACACAGATGTTCAAATGGGGTTTTCGACATCTCCACCCCGCCTCTCAAAAGAGTCGAGTAGAAGTGTCGAATTTGCAAGTATTGGTGGAACTCGGATCTACCCATACCATAGGTCTGCTGCAGGTGGGTGTAGGAGCAGAAAGAGGTGTTCTGCAGCAGAGAAGCGAGGTTCACCAAGCCTAGTGCAATCCATTTAAGATATGGCAGATTGGAGGAAAAAGCTGGGGGAAATGAGGGTTCTCCCAAAAAAGAGGATAAGAGGGGGACGTCAGAATGCAACCTGAACTTTTTACGGTAAAGGGACCATAGATAAAGTGATTGACCAACAATATTGTTCAATGGGGTAATATCTTTGGGAGTGACTGAACGGGACCAGAGAATGCCGGGGAGGTAGTATGGAGTTATTGAGATCCGCTCAAATTGCAGCCATGGTACCGAGGTAGGGAAGGAATGCCACTGCGCCATTTGGGTAAGCCGAGATGCAAGGAAGTATTTCCATAAATCCGGGCATCCCAAACCCCCCCTCCCCTGGGCTCTATACATCAGTACCCGTCCCATTCTCGGCTTTTTATTCTGCCATATAAACTTGAGCAGGTCCATCTGAACCCTCTGAAGAATTGATCGCGACACATAGAGAGGTAGGGATCTGAAGAGGAATAGGAGTTTGGGGAGGATATTCATTTTCACTGCCTGGATTCTCCCTAGAAATGATATGTGATAGGAGGACCACTGATTTAACAGGTATTTGACATTGCAAAAAGCTGGAGGGTAGTTCAATGAGTATAACTGTTTCAAAGAGGGGGCCAATTTAACTCCTAAGTATTGCAGAGAGACATGGTTCCATGAGAATTTAAATTTGTCTGTAAGGGTGGTCAATAGGGGTTGCGGGAGATGAATTGGTAGAGCCGAACATTTGGAGGGGTTAACGCCCAGGCCTGATAGTTTATGGAAAGAGTCAAGGGAGGACATGAGGTTAGGGAGGGAGAGTAGGGGGTCTGAGATGAATAGCAGTACATCATCTGCGTAAAGGCTAAGTTTAAATTCCTGGTCTCCCTTTCTGTAGCCCCTGATGTTCGGGTCATTAGAGATGGATCTAGACAGGGGCTCCATAGCCAACGCAAACAAAAGCGGAGATAAAGGACACCCCTGTCTAGTGCCACACCCCAGAGAGAAATAATCTGAGTAGCATCCTGGAAGCTTAATTCGGGTTTTTGGGTTATGGTAAAGGGCTTTAAAGCCATGTATAAATGCCCCACTAAAACCAAATCTGGCCAATACTGTATCTAAATACGTCCAGAGGACACTATCAAATGCTTTGTTTATATCTAAACTTAAAAGCAATACTGAGTTGGAGTTCATATGGGCGTCCTGCAAGATGTTAGTGGCCAAACGTATATTATCTGTGATCTGCCTCGATGGGATAAATCCGGTTTGATCGGGCGATATCAAGGTTATAATAACTTTGGCCAGTCTGTCGGCCAAGATCCTCCCGAATATTTTGAGATCGTTATTTATAACCGAAATGGGGCGAAAATTTTGGGGTAGGGTATGATCTTTGCCAGGTTTGGGAATAAGGGACATATTGGCCAATAGCATTTCTTCGGGGAAACATTGTCCTTTGAGTATTTGATTAAACATATTAGTGAGTGTGGGGAGTAGGGATTCAGCGAACTTCTTGTAATAAACAGGAGAGAAGCCATCAGGGCCTGGGGCTTTAGAGGGTTTAAGAGAGGAGATAATAGAGGCCACTTCCTCTGATGAGCAGGGGGCATTTAGGATGTCCAATTGCTCCTCCGAAAGTCGAGGGAGTGAGAGGGAATCCAGCCATGACTGCATAGGGGGAGGGCGTGAAGGGTCCGGGCCAGAAAAAAGTTTTTGATAGAAGGTGGAGAAAATCTGCAGAACATGTTTCGGATGAGAGGTTAAGTTGCCATGGCAATCCTTTAGTTTATAGAGATGGGTCGGTTGGGTAGACTGTTTAAGCTTTCACGCAAACTGCGTGGAAGCAGAGTTACTGTATAGGAGGAAGCGGGCTTTAGACCATCTAAGAGACTTTTCTATGTGATCTGACAGTATATCATCTAGAGCCCTCCTTTTTTCAGTGATTTGAAGGAGCAATTCCTGTGTAGGGGACTGAGTGTGTCTATGATATAGTTGTTCCAGTTCTAAGGTAAGTTTGTGGGTGTCCTGTTGTTTCTGTCTTTTTAGGGTCATGGAAATCTCTATTAGATGGCCCCTCATCACAGCCTTATGGGCTGCCCACAGAGAGGTAGGGGAAATGTTCTCTACATTATTAAGCCTGAAATATTCGTTAAGATGTTCCGCCAACTGAGCCATAATCACAGGATCTGTGAGTAGTGTGTCATTGAGGCGCCAGGACCTGGCTATATGTGGGAGGCCCAAGCATGAGATATGGGTAGATACAAGGTGGTGGTCCGACCATGGGCACACCTGAATGTTGGCAGTAGTCGAGTTCACTGTCAGAGAGGGGGTGCCAAAAATATAGTCCAAACGAGAGTAACTGTCATGGGGGTGGGAGTAGAACGTATATTCTCTAGAGCCGACATTGTGGGCTCTCCATATATCTATAAGTTGGGAGGATTTTAGGGAGTGTTGAAGGGATTTAGGAAAGGCCTGGGACGTTGGACATGTTCGGCTTCTATCAAGTCCTGAGTGGGCAACTAAGTTAAAGTCCCCCCCGATTAGCATATGGGGGGAATGGAACTTATTTAACGTTAGGAAGAATTCCTTGAAAAACGTTGCCTGTGAGGTGTTTGGAGCATACACCGAGGCTATAGTTAGGAGTTTGTTTTGGATGGTACCCTGAGCTATCACGAAACGACTGCTGGGATCTTTATAGATCTTTTGAGTCTGAAACATCACAGAGCTTTTGATAAAGATGGCCGCCCCTCTAGACCTGGACCCATGAGTGGTGAAATAGCTTTGATTAAAAGATTTGTCAAAGTATGATGGGTGATTATCTCTGGAGAAGTGAGTCTCTTGGAGCAAAACTATATCTGCACCAAGAGATTTATACATTTTGAATGCTTTTCTTCTCTTCTGAGGGGTATTAAAACCTTTAACGTTATGGGAAATTATATTAATACCCATGGTTATTTATAGTAAATTCGCTAGGGTCAGTAAGGGGTCCAGGCCGAGAGGGAGCCGCCAAACAACAACCTGGCCTCCTCAGAGGCATTGCATAGCTTAGACGCACAGTCCAATGAGGCTGCACGTAACCAAACCCTGAGTTGGTAGCACATACATCACTAAAGTAAAGCCAGTAGACTTGAATAACATAAAAAGAAAATAAAGACATAAAATCATAACCACAGAAAAATAAAAAAACTAGAAGCCTGAAAACTAGGCCAAAAAAAGGCCAAACGTAGCTCCGGGGGGTCATGGGGAAAAACATCCCATGGACCCCAAAAAAAATGTCCATTCGGACCATAAGGTCCGACACTCTGAGCAGTAGTGTTCGTGTCATCCGTACAGACATAAATTCTGCTGAGGAATTTACCTGTGGGAAATCAACCAGCTTCGACATCACTAACCAGACGAGAAGCCAGTCAGTTCTCATTAATAAGGAGTGTGGGGACAATCATGCGGACGCATCCGGGAGTCCGTAATGAGCCGGGAGAGTCCAATGTTCTCTAAGCATGTCGGGAGATGTTCTAATTTCGATACCTTGATGGGAGAGAAACAAAGAGAAAAACAGGGGTAGGGGGAAAAAGTAAAAAAGAGGAGAGATAAAAAAAAAAAGAAAAAAGTGTGCCTCGAGGTCAGTCACGGCGTTGATCACGGCGGTCTCTTCTAGGTGGAGGGGTCACCCAAATAGCTGAGTGACGTGGAGTGGAGGGTAGTCTGGGCAGGGAAGCCGCATCAAGGAGGCCCATCTTCACCAGTAATTCCTTTCCCTCCATCGGTGTGGTCACGGTGTAGGTTGTGCCGTTATGGGGCACCTGGAGCTTGAATGGGAAGCCCCAGCGATAGCGAATACTGGCAGTCTGTAGAACCGAAGTAACTTCCTTCATCCTTCTGCGCTTATCCAAGGTGGTAGGGGAGATGTCAGGGTAGATTTGAATCTGGGTACCTTCCAGACGAATGCTTGGGCTGTTCCGCGAGGCTCTAAGAATTTCCTCTTTGATCAGGAAGTCTTTAAGACAGAGTACTATGTCTCTTGGTGGTTTCTCTGGGGGAGGGGGGGGGGCGAAGGGCCCTATGGATCCTATCGCAGGAGAAGGCTGATAGTGGGGAGTCTGGCAAGAGGGATTGGAAAATATTCTGTATCGTGGGTAGTAGATCAGTGACTGATTCAGGCACTCCGCGCACCCTGAGATTGTTGCGGCGATTTCTGTTGTCGAGGTCCTCGATGTGGGCTTGTAGCTGCAGGACCGTTTCAGATAGGGACTCATGGTCCTTCCTTAGGTCAGAATACACTAAGGAGAGCTCATCGTGTTTTGTCTCAAGTAAATCAGTTCTGCTACCCAGGGCCGCAATCTCCAGGGACAGCGTATTGGTAGACTTGTGGAGCTCAGATTGAAATTTCTGGGCGATCTTGTCATACATTAACGTCAGGCTCTCATCCAGATCAGCTTTAGTAAGTTGAAATGTGTACTCACTGTCTCCCTGGGAGTGCGGTGGTGAGGGAGCCGCTGCAGGAGAATGCGCCTGTGTCTGTGTCTTCCGGGCGCCATCTTGGGCCTGCATGCTTCTCTCCTTCTCTCTCAGCAAGTATGTCGTTAAGGATCTTTGGGCCGGTTTTCCACGGCGATTTCTAGTGCCCGTCATGCGCTGAGTGTTCCGCCGGGGGTGCGGGGTAAAGTTAGGTAAAGTACGTGTGTTGATCGCCCCGGGGAAGTGCCGTTAGTCTCCGCGACTCACGGAGCTCTCAGCCCTTGCTTCCTCCTCGGTTCGCGCCGCGCATGCGCCCCGTATAACTATATTTTTAATATAGAATATCAATAGATACTCTCTAGCAATTAAAATATCTGTTTCATTTAAAAACACAGTATATTTTATTGTCATAGGCCAACAAATATTCCAGAATCTTACTGAGTAATCTTATTGAGTCATATGCAGATTATGTTTCTCTGATTGGCCCAGCAGGAAAGTGGGCGGGAACTAATAGCCAAGCTCCTGAAAGCAAAGTGCTACCTGCATATCTCCTAAACTCACAAGTCAGCGGCAAACAGAGTCAGATTTAAAGACAAGGCAAACTTTGTGAAGTATTTTTCATTTTTAATTCAGTTAATTTTACCATTGCTTATTGTCTTCTTCATCGTTTTTTAGTAATTTTTTTTTGCATTATTTTTCTGTTCTTTTATTCAAACAAGATTAAAAAAATGTAAGCTGAATCTTAGAATGATTTAATCAAAAATAAAAAAATCATCTTATCTCTTTGAAGAAAGGCACCTATTGTAAACTCTGTGACATACCTGTCTAGGTGTGGCAGCAAGTGCAACAAATCTTTTTTATGTGAAAACTTCAAAATCAGGTGCTGTGAATGGCACGTGTTTCCATTAAATCAAGTGGTGGTGGCTTTTGTGTGGATGTAAAGGGGTTAATGGTGTAGTTACCCTTCACCAATGACTATAACTCTCACTCAATGGTGCTTAAATTCTTTCACCAGAGCAGGAATATTCCTGCACAGAGTGGGATTTTAGAATGAAACCGTTATATTTTCTACCCCACAATCTTAGGATCCTCCATGATTTTGTTTGGAAAACCGTTATTCCTAGAGAAAATATTAATTCCGGCCTACAATAATTCATGGTCAGTGCAATCAGAGCTGAATACATGAATATAATTATGAACCTGCAGCCCAGATAACTCTACTTTTCTGTTTTTGACATTGGCACAATGGCTCCTGTTGCACAAGAGCCTTTTAAACAAATAGTAAAAGAGCTATTACACACTTTCTAGCAGTATTGAGCAGAAGACTTAATTTCCATTCAACCCCTACAAAATATGGAGATTGACATTTAATCAACATTCCAATAAAATGTATTTTATAGATATATTTTTAATATAGAATATCAATAGATACTCTCTAGCAATTAAAATATCTATGTTTCATTTAAAAACACAGTATATTTTATTGTCATAGGCCAACAAATGTTCCAGAATCTTACTGAGTAATCTTATTGAGTCATATGCAGATTATGTTTCTCTGATTGGCCCAGCAGGAAAGTGGGCGGGAACTAATAGCCAAGCTCCTGAAAGCAAAGTGCTACCTGTATATCTCCTAAACTCACAAGTCAGCGGCAAACAGAGTCAGATTTAAAGACAAGGCAAACTTTGTGAAGTATTTTTCATTTTTAATTCAGTTAATTTTACCATTGCTTATTGTCTTCTTCATCGTTTTTTAGTAATTTTTTTTGCATTGTTTTTCTGTTCTTTTATTCAAACAAGATTAAAAAAATGTAAGCTTAATCTTAGAATGATTGAATCAAAAATAAAAAAATCATCTTATCTCTTTGAAGAAAGGCACCTATTGTAAACTCTGTGACATACCTGTCTAGGTGTGGCAGCAAGTGCAACAAATCTTTTTTATGTGAAAACTTCAAAATCAGGTGCTGTGAATGGCACGTGTTTCCATTAAATCAAGTGGTGGTGGCTTTTGTGTGGATGTAAAGGGGTTAATGGTGTAGTTACCCTTCACCAATGACTATAACTCTCACTCAATGGTGCTTAAATTCTTTCACCAGAGCAGGAATATTCCTGCACAGAGTGGGATTTTAGAATGAAACCGTTATATTTTCTACCCCACGATCTTAGGATCCTCCATGATTTTGTTTGGAAAACCGTTATTCCTAGAGAAAATATTAATTCCGGCCTACAATAATTCATGGTCAGTGCAATCAGAGCTGAATACATGAATATAATTATGAACCTGCAGCCCAGATAACTCTACTTTTCTGTTTTTGACATTGGCACAATGGCTCCTGTTGCACAAGAGCCTTTTAAACAAATAGTAAAAGAGCTATTACACACTTTCTAGCAGTATTGAGCAGAAGACTTAATTTCCATTCAACCCCTGCAAAATATGGAGATTGACATTTAATCAACATTCCAATAAAATGTATTTTATAGATATATTTTTAATATAGAATATCAATAGATACTCTCTAGCAATTAAAATATCTATGTTTCATTTAAAAACACAGTATATTTTATTGTCATAGGCCAACAAATGTTCCAGAATCTTACTGAGTAATCTTATTGAGTCATATGCAGATTATGTGTCTCTGATTGGCCCAGCAGGAAAGTGGGCGGGAACTAATAGCCAAGCTCCTGAAAGCAAAGTGCTACCTGCATATCTCCTAAACTCACAAGTCAGCGGCAAACAGAGTCAGATTTAAAGACAAGGCAAACTTTGTGAAGTATTTTTCATTTTTAATTCAGTTAATTTTACCATTGCTTATTGTCTTTTTCATCGTTTTTTAGTAATTTTTTTTTGCATTGTTTTTCTGTTCTTTTATTCAAACAAGATTAAAAAAATGTAAGCTTAATCTTAGAATGATTGAATCAAAAATAAAAAAATCATCTTATCTCTTTGAAGAAAGGCACCTATTGTAAACTCTGTGACATACCTGTCTAGGTGTGGCAGCAAGTGCAACAAATCTTTTTTTATATGAAAACTACAAAATCAGGTGCTGTGAATGGCACATATTTCCATTAAATCAAGTGGTGGTGGCTTTTGTGTGGATGTAAAGGGGTTAATGGTGTAGTTACCCTTCACCAATGACCATAACTCTCACTCAATGGTGCTTAAATTCTTTCACCAGAGCAGGAATATTCCTGCACAGAGTGGGATTTTAGAATGAAACCGTTATATTTTCTACCCCACGATCTTAGGATCCTCCATGATTTTGTTTGGAAAACCGTTATTCCTAGAGAAAATATTATACCGGCCTACAATAATTCATGGTCAGTGCAATCAGAGCTGAATACATGAATATAATTATGGACCTGCAGCCCAGATAACTCTACTTTTCTGTTTTTGACATTGGCACAATGGCTCCTGTTGCACAAGAACCTTTTAAACAAATAGTAAAAGAGCTATTACACACTTTCTAGCAGTATTGAGCAGAAGACTTAATTTCCATTCAACCCCTGCAAAATATGGAGATTGACATTTAATCAACATTCCAATAAAATGTATTTTATAGATATATTTTTAATATAGAATATCAATAGATACTCTCTAGCAATTAAAATATCTATGTTTCATTTAAAAACACAGTATATTTTATTGTCATAGGCCAACAAATGTTCCAGAATCTTACTGAGTAATCTTATTGAGTCATATGCAGATTATGTTTCTCTGATTGGCCCAGCAGGAAAGTGGGCGGGAACTAATAGCCAAGCTCCTGAAAGCAAAGTGCTACCTGCATATCTCCTAAACTCACAAGTCAGCGGCAAACAGAGTCAGATTTAAAGACAAGGCAAACTTTGTGAAGTATTTTTCATTTTTAATTCAGTTAATTTTACCATTGCTTATTGTCTTCTTCATCGTTTTTTAGTAATTTTTTTTTGCATTATTTTTCTGTTCTTTTATTCAAACAAGATTAAAAAAATGTAAGCTGAATCTTAGAATGATTTAATCGAAAATAAAAAAATCATCTTATCTCTTTGAAGAAAGGCACCTATTGTAAACTCTGTGACATACCTGTCTAGGTGTGGCAGCAAGTGCAACAAATCTTTTTTATGTGAAAACTTCAAAATCAGGTGCTGTGAATGGCACGTGTTTCCATTAAATCAAGTGATGGTGGCTTTTGTGTGGATGTAAAGGGGTTAATGGTGTAGTTACCCTTCACCAATGACTATAACTCTCACTCAATGGTGCTTAAATTCTTTCACCAGAGCAGGAATATTCCTGCACAGAGTGGGATTTTAGAATGAAACCGTTATATTTTCTACCCCACAATCTTAGGATCCTCCATGATTTTGTTTGGAAAACCGTTATTCCTAGAGAAAATATTAATTCCGGCCTACAATAATTCATGGTCAGTGCAATCAGAGCTGAATACATGAATATAATTATGAACCTGCAGCCCAGATAACTCTACTTTTCTGTTTTTGACATTGGCACAATGGCTCCTGTTGCACAAGAACCTTTTAAACAAATAGTAAAAGAGCTATTACACACTTTCTAGCAGTATTGAGCAGAAGACTTAATTTCCATTCAACCCCTGCAAAATATGGAGATTGACATTTAATCAACATTCCAATAAAATGTATTTTATAGATATATTTTTAATATAGAATATCAATAGATACTCTCTAGCAATTAAAATATCTATGTTTCATTTAAAAACACAGTATATTTTATTGTCATAGGCCAACAAATGTTCCAGAATCTTACTGAGTAATCTTATTGAGTCATATGCAGATTATGTTTCTCTGATTGGCCCAGCAGGAAAGTGGGCGGGAACTAATAGCCAAGCTCCTGAAAGCAAAGTGCTACCTGCATATCTCCTAAACTCACAAGTCAGCGGCAAACAGAGTCAGATTTAAAGACAAGGCAAACTTTGTGAAGTATTTTTCATTTTTAATTCAGTTAATTTTACCATTGCTTATTGTCTTCTTCATCGTTTTTTAGTAATTTTTTTTTGCATTATTTTTCTGTTCTTTTATTCAAACAAGATTAAAAAAATGTAAGCTGAATCTTAGAATGATTTAATCGAAAATAAAAAAATCATCTTATCTCTTTGAAGAAAGGCACCTATTGTAAACTCTGTGACATACCTGTCTAGGTGTGGCAGCAAGTGCAACAAATCTTTTTTATGTGAAAACTTCAAAATCAGGTGCTGTGAATGGCACGTGTTTCCATTAAATCAAGTGATGGTGGCTTTTGTGTGGATGTAAAGGGGTTAATGGTGTAGTTACCCTTCACCAATGACTATAACTCTCACTCAATGGTGCTTAAATTCTTTCACCAGAGCAGGAATATTCCTGCACAGAGTGGGATTTTAGAATGAAACCGTTATATTTTCTACCCCACAATCTTAGGATCCTCCATGATTTTGTTTGGAAAACCGTTATTCCTAGAGAAAATATTAATTCCGGCCTACAATAATTCATGGTCAGTGCAATCAGAGCTGAATACATGAATATAATTATGAACCTGCAGCCCAGATAACTCTACTTTTCTGTTTTTGACATTGGCACAATGGCTCCTGTTGCACAAGAACCTTTTAAACAAATAGTAAAAGAGCTATTACACACTTTCTAGCAGTATTGAGCAGAAGACTTAATTTCCATTCAACCCCTGCAAAATATGGAGATTGACATTTAATCAACATTCCAATAAAATGTATTTTATAGATATATTTTTAATATAGAATATCAATAGATACTCTCTAGCAATTAAAATATCTATGTTTCATTTAAAAACACAGTATATTTTATTGTCATAGGCCAACAAATGTTCCAGAATCTTACTGAGTAATCTTATTGAGTCATATGCAGATTATGTTTCTCTGATTGGCCCAGCAGGAAAGTGGGCGGGAACTAATAGCCAAGCTCCTGAAAGCAAAGTGCTACCTGCATATCTCCTAAACTCACAAGTCAGCGGCAAACAGAGTCAGATTTAAAGACAAGGCAAACTTTGTGAAGTATTTTTCATTTTTAATTCAGTTAATTTTACCATTGCTTATTGTCTTTTTCATCGTTTTTTAGTAATTTTTTTTTGCATTATTTTTCTGTTCTTTTATTCAAACAAGATTAAAAAAATGTAAGCTTAATCTTAGAATGATTGAATCAAAAATAAAAAAATCATCTTATCTCTTTGAAGAAAGGCACCTATTGTAAACTCTGTGACATACCTGTCTAGGTGTGGCAGCAAGTGCAACAAATATTTTTTTATATGAAAACTACAAAATCAGGTGCTGTGAATGGCACATATTTCCATTAAATCAAGTGGTGGTGGCTTTTGTGTGGATGTAAAGGGGTTAATGGTGTAGTTACCCTTCACCAATGACTATAACTCTCACTCAATGGTGCTTAAATTCTTTCACCAGAGCAGGAATATTCCTGCACAGAGTGGGATTTTAGAATGAAACCGTTATATTTTCTACCCCACGATCTCAAAATATGGGACGACGCCCTCGAAGCAGCAGATGACGGTGAACCGAGTCTCCTGGTACTGTTAGACCTCAGCGCAGCATTCGATACAGTGGACCACAATACCTTACTTGTCCGCCTCTCAGAAGTTGCAGGAGCCACAGATTCTGCCCTAAAATGGTTTACATCGTTCTTAGAGAATCGCTCTCAGACAGTGAAACTGGGAACATTCACCTCGGAATCTCGGGCAGTCTCCTGTGGAGTCCCTCAGGGCTCACCCTTGTCACAGTGCTATTTAACATCTACATCCGCCCGCTTCTCAATATCATCAGGAAAACGGACCTCTGCTTCCACTCATACGCAGACGACACCCAACTCTACCTTCGCATTAACGGACAAAAAGATCATCATCAGCAACTACAGAAATGCCTCACTTTAATCAATGACTGGATGACCACTAGCTCCCTCAAACTCAACGAATCAAAAACAGAACTTCTTCTTCTGCAAGCCAACAAAAATTCCAAAATTAAGACTCCGTGGACACCACCCTCCATCCTCGGACAGACCATCTCCCCCAGCACCAAAGTCAAGAGTCTCGGAGTTATCTTTGACTCAGGAATGACAATGGATGCACAAATAGGATCGGTGGTGAGCGGATCCCACCACCTCCTCCGCCTGCTTCGCAGACTCATCCCCTTCATCCCAGAAGAGGACAAAGCGGCAGTTGTGGGAACGAACATCAATTCCCGACTCGACTACGCAAATTCCCTCTACGTAGGTCTACCCCAATATCAGCTTGCGCGCTTGCAACTCATTCAAAATACGGCGGCAAGACTGTTAACAGGAAAAAAGCCCTGGGAATCCATCTCCCCACCCCTAAAAAGCCTACATTGGCTAACTGTGAAGAATCGGATCATATTCAAGACCCTCTGCCTCACCCATAAATGCATACAAGGAAACGCTCCGCAATATCTCCGGGAAAAAATAAAACACTACACACCGAATCGCAGTCTTCGATCAGCTAACCAAAACCTCCTCCTCATTCCCAAATACCGCTACAAAGCAAAGGGAGAACGTAGATTTGCAGTCCAAGGACCTCGACTATGGAATGCTCTCCCAACCAACCTCCGCATGGAAGAAAACCACCAGGCCTTCAGGAAAAAACTAAAGACCTTCCTTTTCTAGAAGCTGGCTACAGAGAATACATCTAGCGCCTTGAGGCGATTCAGTTCGCAATTGCAGCGCTTTACAAATCATTCATTCATTCATTCATTCATTCACTCAATGGTGCTTAAATTCTTTCACCAGAGCAGGAATATTCCTGCACAGAGTGGGATTTTAGAATGAAACCGTTATATTTTCTACCCCACGATCTTAGGATCCTCCATGATTTTGTTTGGAAAACCGTTATTCCTAGAGAAAATATTATACCGGCCTACAATAATTCATGGTCAGTGCAATCAGAGCTGAATACATGAATATAATTATGAACCTGCAGCCCAGATAACTCTACTTTTCTGTTTTTGACATTGGCACAATGGCTCCTGTTGCACAAGAACCTTTTAAACAAATAGTAAAAGAGCTATTACACACTTTCTAGCAGTATTGAGCAGAAGACTTAATTTCCATTCAACCCCTGCAAAATATGGAGATTGACATTTAATCAACATTCCAATAAAATGTATTTTATAGATATATTTTTAATATAGAATATCAATAGATACTCTCTAGCAATTAAAATATCTATGTTTCATTTAAAAACACAGTATATTTTATTGTCATAGGCCAACAAATGTTCCAGAATCTTACTGAGTAATCTTATTGAGTCATATGCAGATTATGTTTCTCTGATTGGCCCAGCAGGAAAGTGGGCGGGAACTAATAGCCAAGCTCCTGAAAGCAAAGTGCTACCTGCATATCTCCTAAACTCACAAGTCAGCGGCAAACAGAGTCAGATTTAAAGACAAGGCAAACTTTGTGAAGTATTTTTCATTTTTAATTCAGTTAATTTTACCATTGCTTATTGTCTTCTTCATCATTTTTTAGTAATTTTTTTTGCATTGTTTTTCTGTTCTTTTATTCAAACAAGATTAAAAAAATGTAAGCTGAATCTTAGAATGATTGAATCAAAAATAAAAAAATCATCTTATCTCTTTGAAGAAAGGCACCTATTGTAAACTCTGTGACATACCTGTCTAGGTGTGGCAGCAAGTGCAACAAATCTTTTTTTATATGAAAACTACAAAATCAGGTGCTGTGAATGGCACATATTTCCATTAAATCTAGTGGTGGTGGCTTTTGTGTGGATGTAAAGGGGTTAATGGTGTAGTTACCCTTCACCAATGACTATAACTCTCACTCAATGGTGCTTAAATTCTTTCACCAGAGCAGGAATATTCCTGCACAGAGTGGGATTTTAGAATGAAATCGTTATATTTTCTACCCCACGATCTTAGGATCCTCAATGATTTTGTTTGGAAAACCGTTATTCCTAGAGAAAATATTAATTCCGGCCTACAATAATTCATGGTCAGTGCAATCAGAGCTGAATACATAAATATTATTATGAACCTGCAGCCCAAATAACTCTACTTTTCTGTTTTTGACATTGGCACAATGGCTCCTGTTGCACAAGAGCCTTTTAAACAAATAGTAAAAGAGCTATTACACACTTTCTAGCAGTATTGAGCAGAAGACTTAATTTCCATTCAACCCCTGCAAAATATGGAGATTGACATTTAATCAACATTCCAATAAAATGTATTTTATGGATATATTTTTAATATAGAATATCAATAGATACTCTCTAGCAATTAAAATATCTATGTTTCATTTAAAAACACAGTATATTTTATTGTCATAGGCCAACAAATGTTCCAGAATCTTACTGAGTAATCTTATTGAGTCATATGCAGATTATGTTTCTCTGATTGGCCCAGCAGGAAAGTGGGTGGGAACTAATAGCCAAGCTCCTGAAAGCAAAGTGCTACCTGCATATCTCCTAAACTCACAAGTCAGCGGCAAACAGAGTCAGATTTAAAGACAAGGCAAACTTTGTGAAGTATTTTTCATTTTTAATTCAGTTAATTTTACCATTGCTTATTGTCTTCTTCATCGTTTTTTAGTAATTTTTTTTTGCATTATTTTTCTGTTCTTTTATTCAAACAAGATTAAAAAAATGTAAGCTGAATCTTAGAATGATTTAATCAAAAATAAAAAAATCATCTTATCTCTTTGAAGAAAGGCACCTATTGTAAACTCTGTGACATACCTGTCTAGGTTTGGCAGCAAGTGCAACAAATCTTTTTTATGTGAAAACTTCAAAATCAGGTGCTGTGAATGGCACGTGTTTCCATTAAATCAAGTGGTGGTGGCTTTTGTGTGGATGTAAAGGGGTTAATGGTGTAGTTACCCTTCACCAATGACTATAACTCTCACTCAATGGTGCTTAAATTCTTTCACCAGAGCAGGAATATTCCTGCACAGAGTGGGATTTTAGAATGAAACCGTTATATTTTCTACCCCACGATCTTAGGATCCTCCATGATTTTGTTTGGAAAACCGTTATTCCTAGAGAAAATATTATACCGGCCTACAATAATTCATGGTCAGTGCAATCAGAGCTGAATACACGAATATAATTATGAACCTGCAGCCCAGATAACTCTACTTTTCTGTTTTTGACATTGGCACAATGGCTCCTGTTGCACAAGAGCCTTTTAAACAAATAGTAAAAGAGCTATTACACACTTTCTAGCAGTATTGAGCAGAAGACTTAATTTCCATTCAACCCCTGCAAAATATGGAGATTGACATTTAATCAACATTCCAATAAAATGTATTTTATAGATATATTTTTAATATAGAATATCAATAGATACTCTCTAGCAATTAAAATATCTATGTTTCATTTAAAAACACAGTATATTTTATTGTCATAGGCCAACAAATGTTCCAGAATCTTACTGAGTAATCTTATTGAGTCATATGCAGATTATGTTTCTCTGATTGGCCCAGCAGGAAAGTGGGCGGGAACTAATAGCCAAGCTCCTGAAAGCAAAGTGCTACCTGCATATCTCCTAAACTCACAAGTCAGCGGCAAACAGAGTCAGATTTAAAGACAAGGCAAACTTTGTGAAGTATTTTTCATTTTTAATTCAGTTAATTTTACCATTGCTTATTGTCTTCTTCATCGTTTTTTAGTAATTTTTTTTGCATTATTTTTCTGTTCTTTTATTCAAACAAGATTAAAAAAATGTAAGCTGAATCTTAGAATGATTTAATCAAAAATAAAAAAATCATCTTATCTCTTTGAAGAAAGGCACCTATTGTAAACTCTGTGACATACCTGTCTAGGTTTGGCAGCAAGTGCAACAAATCTTTTTTATGTGAAAACTTCAAAATCAGGTGCTGTGAATGGCACGTGTTTCCATTAAATCAAGTGGTGGTGGCTTTTGTGTGGATGTAAAGGGGTTAATGGTGTAGTTACCCTTCACCAATGACTATAACTCTCACTCAATGGTGCTTAAATTCTTTCACCAGAGCAGGAATATTCCTGCACAGAGTGGGATTTTAGAATGAAACCGTTATATTTTCTACCCCACGATCTTAGGATCCTCCATGATTTTGTTTGGAAAACCGTTATTCCTAGAGAAAATATTATACCGGCCTACAATAATTCATGGTCAGTGCAATCAGAGCTGAATACACGAATATAATTATGAACCTGCAGCCCAGATAACTCTACTTTTCTGTTTTTGACATTGGCATAATGGCTCCTGTTGCACAAGAGCCTTTTAAACAAATAGTAAAAGAGCTATTACACACTTTCTAGCAGTATTGAGCAGAAGACTTAATTTCCATTCAACCCCTGCAAAATATGGAGATTGACATTTAATCAACATTCCAATAAAATGTATTTTATAGATATATTTTTAATATAGAATATCAATAGATACTCTCTAGCAATTAAAATATCTATGTTTCATTTAAAAACACAGTATATTTTATTGTCATAGGCCAACAAATGTTCCAGAATCTTACTGAGTAATCTTATTGAGTCATATGCAGATTATGTTTCTCTGATTGGCCCAGCAGGAAAGTGGGCGGGAACTAATAGCCAAGCTCCTGAAAGCAAAGTGCTACCTGCATATCTCCTAAACTCACAAGTCAGCGGCAAACAGAGTCAGATTTAAAGACAAGGCAAACTTTGTGAAGTATTTTTCATTTTTAATTCAGTTAATTTTACCATTGCTTATTGTCTTCTTCATCATTTTTTAGTAATTTTTTTTGCATTGTTTTTCTGTTCTTTTATTCAAACAAGATTAAAAAAATGTAAGCTTAATCTTAGAATGATTGAATCAAAAATAAAAAAATCATCTTATCTCTTTGAAGAAAGGCACCTATTGTAAACTCTGTGACATACCTGTCTAGGTGTGGCAGCAAGTGCAACAAATCTTTTTTTATATGAAAACTACAAAATCAGGTGCTGTGAATGGCACATATTTCCATTAAATCAAGTGGTGGTGGCTTTTGTGTGGATGTAAAGGGGTTAATGGTGTAGTTACCCTTCACCAATGACTATAACTCTCACTCAATGGTGCTTAAATTCTTTCACCAGAGCAGGAATATTCCTGCACAGAGTGGGATTTTAGAATGAAACCGTTATATTTTCTACCCCACAATCTTAGGATCCTCCATGATTTTGTTTGGAAAACCGTTATTCCTAGAGAAAATATTATACCGGCCTACAATAATTCATGGTCAGTGCAATCAGAGCTGAATACACGAATATAATTATGAACCTGCAGCCCAGATAACTCTACTTTTCTGTTTTTGACATTGGCACAATGGCTCCTGTTGCACAAGAGCCTTTTAAACAAATAGTAAAAGAGCTATTACACACTTTCTAGCAGTATTGAGCAGAAGACTTAATTTCCATTCAACCCCTGCAAAATATGGAGATTGACATTTAATCAACATTCCAATAAAATGTATTTTATAGATATATTTTTAATATAGAATATCAATAGATACTCTCTAGCAATTAAAATATCTATGTTTCATTTAAAAACACAGTATATTTTATTGTCATAGGCCAACAAATGTTCCAGAATCTTACTGAGTAATCTTATTGAGTCATATGCAGATTATGTTTCTCTGATTGGCCCAGCAGGAAAGTGGGCGGGAACTAATAGCCAAGCTCCTGAAAGCAAAGTGCTACCTGCATATCTCCTAAACTCACAAGTCAGCGGCAAACAGAGTCAGATTTAAAGACAAGGCAAACTTTGTGAAGTATTTTTCATTTTTAATTCAGTTAATTTTACCATTGCTTATTGTCTTCTTCATCGTTTTTTAGTAATTTTTTTTGCATTATTTTTCTGTTCTTTTATTCAAACAAGATTAAAAAAATGTAAGCTGAATCTTAGAATGATTTAATCAAAAATAAAAAAATCATCTTATCTCTTTGAAGAAAGGCACCTATTGTAAACTCTGTGACATACCTGTCTAGGTTTGGCAGCAAGTGCAACAAATCTTTTTTATGTGAAAACTTCAAAATCAGGTGCTGTGAATGGCACGTGTTTCCATTAAATCAAGTGGTGGTGGCTTTTGTGTGGATGTAAAGGGGTTAATGGTGTAGTTACCCTTCACCAATGACTATAACTCTCACTCAATGGTGCTTAAATTCTTTCACCAGAGCAGGAATATTCCTGCACAGAGTGGGATTTTAGAATGAAACCGTTATATTTTCTACCCCACGATCTTAGGATCCTCCATGATTTTGTTTGGAAACCGTTATTCCTAGAGAAAATATTATACCGGCCTACAATAATTCATGGTCAGTGCAATCAGAGCTGAATACACGAATATAATTATGAACCTGCAGCCCAGATAACTCTACTTTTCTGTTTTTGACATTGGCATAATGGCTCCTGTTGCACAAGAGCCTTTTAAACAAATAGTAAAAGAGCTATTACACACTTTCTAGCAGTATTGAGCAGAAGACTTAATTTCCATTCAACCCCTGCAAAATATGGAGATTGACATTTAATCAACATTCCAATAAAATGTATTTTATAGATATATTTTTAATATAGAATATCAATAGATACTCTCTAGCAATTAAAATATCTATGTTTCATTTAAAAACACAGTATATTTTATTGTCATAGGCCAACAAATGTTCCAGAATCTTACTGAGTAATCTTATTGAGTCATATGCAGATTATGTTTCTCTGATTGGCCCAGCAGGAAAGTGGGCGGGAACTAATAGCCAAGCTCCTGAAAGCAAAGTGCTACCTGCATATCTCCTAAACTCACAAGTCAGCGGCAAACAGAGTCAGATTTAAAGACAAGGCAAACTTTGTGAAGTATTTTTCATTTTTAATTCAGTTAATTTTACCATTGCTTATTGTCTTCTTCATCATTTTTTAGTAATTTTTTTGCATTGTTTTTCTGTTCTTTTATTCAAACAAGATTAAAAAATGTAAGCTTAATCTTAGAATGATTGAATCAAAAAATAAAAAAATCATCTTATCTCTTTGAAGAAAGGCACCTATTGTAAACTCTGTGACATACCTGTCTAGGTGTGGCAGCAAGTGCAACAAATCTTTTTTATATGAAAACTACAAAATCAGGTGCTGTGAATGGCACATATTTCCATTAAATCAAGTGGTGGTGGCTTTTGTGTGGATGTAAAGGGGTTAATGGTGTAGTTACCCTTCACCAATGACTATAACTCTCACTCAATGGTGCTTAAATTCTTTCACCAGAGCAGGAATATTCCTGCACAGAGTGGGATTTTAGAATGAAACCGTTATATTTTCTACCCCACAATCTTAGGATCCTCCATGATTTTGTTTTGGAAAACCGTTATTCCTAGAGAAAATATTAATTCCGGCCTACAATAATTCATGGTCAGTGCAATCAGAGCTGAATACATGAATATAATTATGAACCTGCAGCCCAGATAACTCTACTTTTCTGTTTTTGACATTGGCACAATGGCTCCTGTTGCACAAGAACCTTTTAAACAAATAGTAAAAGAGCTATTACACACTTTCTAGCAGTATTGAGCAGAAGACTTAATTTCCATTCAACCCCTGCAAAATATGGAGATTGACATTTAATCAACATTCCAATAAAATGTATTTTATTAGATATATTTTTAATATAGAATATCAATAGATACTCTCTAGCAATTAAAATATCTATGTTTCATTTAAAAACACAGTATATTTTATTGTCATAGGCCAACAAATGTTCCAGAATCTTACTGAGTAATCTTATTGAGTCATATGCAGATTATGTTCTCTGATTGGCCCAGCAGGAAAGTGGGCGGGAACTAATAGCCAAGCTCCTGAAAGCAAAGTGCTACCTGCATATCTCCTAAACTCACAAGTCAGCGGCAAACAGAGTCAGATTTAAAGACAAGGCAAACTTTGTGAAGTATTTTCATTTTTAATTCAGTTAATTTTACCATTGCTTATTGTCTTTTTCATCGTTTTTTAGTAATTTTTTTTTGCATTATTTTTCTGTTCTTTTATTCAAACAAGATTAAAAAAATGTAAGCTTAATCTTAGAATGATTGAATCAAAAATAAAAAAATCATCTTATCTCTTTGAAGAAAGGCACCTATTGTAAACTCTGTGACATACCTGTCTAGGTGTGGCAGCAAGTGCAACAAATATTTTTTTATATGAAAACTACAAAATCAGGTGCTGTGAATGGCACATATTTCCATTAAATCAAGTGGTGGTGGCTTTTGTGTGGATGTAAAGGGGTTAATGGTGTAGTTACCCTTCACCAATGACTATAACTCTCACTCAATGGTGCTTAAATTCTTTCACCCAGAGCAGGAATATTCCTGCACAGAGTGGGATTTTAGAATGAAACCGTTATATTTTCTACCCCACGATCTCAAAATATGGGACGACG